>JAVKPL010001173.1:0-159326 GCA_032173675.1 Gastrolobium villosum | reverse complement strand
AATTTCCATTTAGAAAGGCAGTTTTCACATCCATTTGGTGTAACTCTAGATCATAATGAGCCACCAATGCCATAATGATCCTTAAAGAATCCTTCTTTGAAACTGGTGAAAAAGTTTCTTTATAGTCAATGCCATCTTTTTGAGTGAATCCCTTTGCAACTAGTCTGCCCTTGTAACGTTCTAAGTTACCATGAGAGTCACGTTTGGTCTTAAAGACCCATTTACAACCAACTCTCTTACACCCTTCTGGTAACTCAACAAGATCCCAAACCTTGTTCTGCTCCATAGATTTCAACTCATCTTTCATAACATCTAACCATTTATCACCATTTTCTCCATTCATGGCTTGTGAAAACGTTACTGGATCATCCTGAATACCCATGTCAAAATCAGACTCTTGTATATATACCACATAATCATTAGAAATAGCAGGTCTCCTTTCTCTTTGAGATCTTCTTAATGTTATTTGTTGTGGTTCTTCTACTATGGGTTCATTCGGTTCATTAACAATGATTTCTTCATGAGTCGTGGGATCATTAACTTTTCCTTCATTATTATTGATTGGTTCAATAACATAAGGAACAATAACTTTACTAGAGCTACAAGTCAATAGAACTTGTATTCTCACTTCATGAATATCCACTTTACGTGGTGTTTCACTCCCACTAACTTCACCATTCTCAATGAACCTTGCATTTCCAGATTCAATAATCCTTGTAGTGTGATAAGGACAGTAAAATCTATACCCTTTCGATTTTTTCTGGATAACCAATGAAATAACCACTGATTGTCCTTGCATCCAGTTTCTTTTCTTGCAGATTGTAGTATCTAATTTCTGCCTGACAACCCCAAACATGCAGGTATCTTATACTAGGTTTCCTTCCAGTCCAAAGTTCAAAAGGAGTCTTTGGAACTGACTTACTAGGAACCCTATTCAATACATACATGGCGGTTTTTAGAGCATAAGTCCACAATGAAATGGGTAAAGAAGAATTACTTAACATACTCCTAACCATATCCAGTGAGGTCCTATTACGCCTTTCAGATACACCATTCTGTTGCGGTGTACCGGGCATTGTGTATTGAGCACAAATACCACGCTTTTCCAGAAATTTAGCAAATGGGCCCGGGTGTTGTCCACTTTCATCATACCTTCCATAATATTCACCACCCCTATCAGACCTGACAATCTTCACCTTTCTGTCTAATTGCCTTTCAACTTCATTAATATAAATCTCCAAAGCATTTGCAGCTTGAGACTTATCATGCAGCAAATAGACATAACCATAACGTGAATAATCATCAATGAAAGTGATAAAATATTTTTCTTTATTGAAGGCATTAACATCAAACGGACCACATACATCAGTGTGTATAATTTCAAGAAGCTGTGTGCTCCTTGTGGCTCCTTTCTTTGTGTGTTTTGTTTGTTTTCCTTTAATACAATCCATACAAACATTTAAATCAGTAAAGTCTAAATCCGGAAGGATTTCATTATTTACCAATCTTTTCATTCTTTCTTTGGAAATATGTCCCAAACGTTTGTGCCACAAGTAAGCGGAACACTCATTAATTAAGGTACGTTTAGTACCAACATTATGATGCAGAGTCATAAGCGTTTCAGCATAAAGATTATCAAGACATAATTTATATAATCCATCACATAAAGTACCATTACCAATCAAATGATTGTGCTTGTACAAACTGAAACTACCACTACCAAATTTAAAAGAGTATCCAGCAACATCAAGTTTGGAAATTGAAACTAAATTCCTAGATATACTAGGTACATAAAGAGTTTCACATAAATCCAAATGATATCCACTGTCGAGAATTAAATGGTAAGTCCCAACAGCTTCCACCGGAACTTTCACTCTATTGCCCATAAAGACAAACTTTTCATTTGGCCTTGTGGTTTGGGTCATAAGGAATCCCTGCATTGTATTAGAAACATGAGTAGTACAACCAGAATCAATCCACCAAGTATTATAAGGAACTTCAGCCAGGTTTGATTCATAGCATAAATAAGCACTAGGCTTACCTTTCTTTTCGAACCAAGCCTTACGTTTCAGGCAATCCTTTTTGAAATGCCCTTCCTTTTTACAGAAATGGCACCTCATCTTTGCATTACTTTCCTTTTTGTGGATTTTAGAAGAAGAGGCCTCATCAACTTTAAGGGGTCCTCCTCCTCCTCCTTTCTTCTCATGCTTCTTACTTTTATTCTTTTCAGCTCCTTGATGCTTTACATAATTGATGGAATGAGCTCCCTGATTCTTAAGTCTGGTTTCCTCCTGAGCTAACATACTGTGCAATTCATGCACATTCCATTTGTCTTTCATGGTGTTATAGTTCATTTGGAAAGGACCATACTCAGACGGTAATGAGTTCAATACGAACTGCACCAGGAAATTCTCATCCACATCCATTCCCAATGCTTTTAATTTTGCCGCAATGCTTGTCATTTCAATAACATGCTCATGCATAGTACGTGAACCATCAAACTTCATGGTGGTCAGTGTACTCATAAGTGTCCCAGCAAGAGACTTATCAGCAGTTTGGGAGCGCTCTTCCACAAGTTTCATCATTTCGATGGCATTTTCAGTTTGCGGAAGAGCTGACTTAATGTTGCTTGCTATGCTCATTTTCATGTACATCAAACTTAATCTGTTGGATTTTTCCCAGTTCTTAAAATGGTTCCTTTCATCCTCAGTGCTTTCAGGAGTAATAGCACCAGGTTCCTCTTCTCTAAGAGCCATATCCATATCCATTACCCCAAGGTAAAATTGGATTTGCTCTTTCCATTCAGAGAAGTTCAGCCCATTAAAAACTGCAACAGTTGAGAACATGGAATGTGTGGCAACAGGTACTGCAAGGAATAACATTTGAACATTAATGCTTTGAGACATACATGTCACATACTAACATACTTCACAGATTCAAATATACTAACTTCAATGCATATCAATGTTCACCTTTGGGGATCCATTAACATACAACATTAACTATAATGATGCTATAAAAATTTCACATAATTTGGCAATGATGCATACCCCTATCATAAATATTTGTCATCTTTGGATGTCCAAATATGAGGAAATATGCCAACAATACCAACATCCATGTTCATTTTATAAAACAAATAACCAACCTTTGGGTTGATCTTCAACTGTTCTATAATAATGAACTTCAATATACCACAACCAGAAAATTATATCATACTATTAATAGCATCATAGTCATGGTAATTGAAATAAAATCATAATATTTGAAATTAAAATAACTCTTCAAGATTTGGCCACTTTGGTGACTAACAAATCTACCATAATTAATTCCAAAACTTTAATATTTCATAAACAATAATAGGATTAAATTTTTCACATTCAATATTAATCCAACCACATCACATAATCATTCAATTTAAAAATGTGAATATTGCATAATTATTCAATTTTCACATTCAATATCAGAATACATATTTACATGTTTATTTGCAACGTCCGTGTACGTTCTTTTTTTCTTCAATATATAGTACATTTATCCATTAAATTGAATGGCATTAAAAAAAAACTGAATGACATTAAATGGAAGTGAAATCAACGCACTATTACCGAAAACTGAATGGCTATATTATCCATTAATCATGATGCACTTTCTCCATAATACCAACAGTGGTTCACGATAGGTCAGTAATAAAATCATGCAATTCTTCCAGAAATGCTCATTTATCAAATCGGAATCGATAATAAAATAAGATATGATTTGCAAATCGGAATCAGTAATTTGCAATGAACCCTACTTTTTTCCAAATCAATAATTCATCATAATCATACATAGAAAAACATAAATTCTTAAACACATGCTCTGATACCACATGTAAGCGTTAATCAGTGACTCATGTTCAACAGTAATCATTCAAGAACATAAAAGGATCTTTAGAATTCATGGTTTTCACATAAAGTGTACCTTTCTCCATTAGTGCGGAAGAACTTTGATGGTGGAATACTTTCTCTGAGTCTTAACCCTTCACTGTTCTTGTATCTTCTTTGATAGGGATTGGATACAACTCTCACAGGCAGACCCAGATGGAAGTTAGTTTCTGTCAGATCCCTTAATCAGAAAACTGACCATATAACTTTTATATAACTGCACCTATCAGCAGTTACACTTTAAATAACTCCCCTTTACCGTCAATTACCATTATGCCCTTTTTATTATTTAAATCAACTGACACTTAATATTATACATGAGACACATATAGTTTTACAATATAAAATAAAAATAGTAATTCTCTATTTTAATAGTTAATTCTTTTTATATATAATGGTTTAGTTTATTATAAACATAAATTGTTAGATACATATCGATCAATAGCTAAAATTAAGTTTTATAGATTTAGAACTCGTCTGGGTAGCGAAAGATTGGGAGGTTCATCTTACTCATACCTACAGAGAGAGCAATGGTTGTGTAGATTGGTTATCTAAATTCTCACTAGATCATCCAATGGAAAATGATTTATGTGTTTTCCCTTCTCCCCATTTGGTATTTGGTTGTTGTATCTAGCAGACTTTTATCATGTTTGTTCTTTTCGCAAAGTTAATTTAATTTAGTTTATGTGGGGCTGGCTTTAGCTTTTCAGATTACCAAAAAAAATATAAATATTTTATTTATATATCAATGTAAGTTAATCATTTTTTTATAAACATAAAAGAATGTGGAGCGCATATTTTTTATCTCTCTCATTTCTCTTTATATAATCTTATATAGATCCTACACTGTTTTATATGTTTAAGAAATAAAATTATCTCGTATAATATGAGAGATAATTAACTTTCTATAAATATACATTAATTATTAATATTTCATCCGTAATCTAATAATTTTAAGATGGGAAAAAAATGTGTCATTTTAGATAACACATCTTACATTCTTTCACTCTTACAAAGAGGTGAGCTCCATATCTTTTAAAAAAATTTACCCAATCTTTCTTCCATATTTTATCTCTTTATCTCATTTAACACAACTTTATATCCTTTGAAATGATATACATTTCTTCATTTTTAACATATTAATTATGTAAAGCGTTAGTTATTTCATCATACACACTTTTTCATTTTAACATATTAATTATGTAAAGCGTTAGTTATTTCATCATACACACTTTTTCCTTTTAACATATTAATATGTAAAGCGTTAATTATTACATCAAACATATTAATTATGTAATGCGTTAATTATTACATCAATACATGGGTTGATTTGATTTTACCTTTTGTAAATATTAAATAAATAAAATTATATAGAAATAATTCCATCATCGAAATTGATAAATATAACTGAATCCACATTTTCTTATGCACCAATAATATAATTTCACACAGCATAGGGAATATTCCGAATGCGATCTCTCTTCTCTCTCTTTCTTTAATAGCCTCCCTCTCACGTCACGTTGCGCCATTATTATCCCGCCCAGGTTACTGTTTCACAGGGAAACGCATTTTTTTTTGTCTTTTCTCTTCGTCACATTTCATTTTCCTTCGAATCGCAACTCACACTTTTTTGCTTTTCTTCGGAATCCACATTTCTCCATTCATTTCCCTTCTTCGAAATCCCCCCCTTTTCCCGTCATCTCGGCAAAAGGGGGAACACAAAAATTTCTAATTTACATTCGATTTTCCCCATTGGTTCCTCGCAATTCACCATGATTCCCATGAGGCTTTTCCTGGTACTATTTTCCCTGTTCCCCGTATCATTTTCTCTCGAGAATCTCAATTCCCATGATCATAATCTTCTCCTTCAGATGCCAACAATCGTCGAATATCCGGAATTCGAGGAGGAACTGAGGTTGAGGTGCACGAGCTGGAGATTCGCGGTGGAAGCGAACAATCTGAGTCCGTGGAAGACGATTCCTGAAGAATGCGCTGAGTATGTGAAGGAATACATGATGGGGAAGGGTTACGTTATTGATCTGGAAACGGTTTCCAAGGAAGCTGGGGAATATGCAAAGAGTGTGGAACTTCGTGGTGATGGCAAGGATGTGTGGATTTTCGACATTGATGAGACCCTTCTCTCCAATTTGCCTTATTATGCTGCACACGGATTTGGGTAATTTAGAAAAACTTTTAGTGCTTTTTGTTTGGATCATCTTATAAATTGCATTCCGAAAATGGTTATAATTATAATGCTGTTGCATAGGCACCTTTATGGCTGAACAGTTATTTGGATCGAATTACTTTTCATATAAAGTGTTATTAATTATTATTAACTAATTAGAAGAAAGATAGGTATGAGTCAAAATAATAAAAGTTGTTCTGTAAATACAGTACTATTCGAAGTGAGGAATTTTATGATTCTGTTTGTCTCACGGAAATTATTTTTTTCTTTTTACATTTAAAAAAAAAAAAAAAACTAAAACCCAAATTATGTGCTTAATCGTCCTAGTTCTCTTTGGATTATGTTGGAGCTTAAAATTTGGGTATGGATTAAGATAAAATCCAGGGCTTTTTTTAATTTTTTTTGGACTTAGTTCTTACACCAAAATTAGCTTTTTAAGCCAAAAGTTTAGTTTTGATCTCACATGGAGGGGTTAATCAGGTATTCATGTTTTTTCCTTAGGTATTGGTTACCTGTTTAGGTTTTGATCCGCTTTCTTTTGTACCGTGGCTGTCTCCCTCCTGTTCATGAGCAGGACACCATTCCCTATTATACCCTCAAGGATTCCCACTAGTCTTCTGCATTTATCTTGCTAACTTTAGCTTTAGCAGTGAGTTTTCACGGATGGCCGAAAGATGCCTATCCATTGCAACATTCTATACATATCAGGCTATTTTTGCCAACGCGTTTGCTCATGGAGATATCTCATTTTCCTTGTTCCTTCGTCTTCAGACACACACTTCACCAACAATCCTATACCATATAACGTAAGCAACAGAAAGCTCTAATCCTAATGGCCTGGATTAGAAAGGACATAGCACTCACAAGAACACAATAGGACGACGCCTTGATGATAAGATAAGCACTTAGTCAGATCCTATACCACAAAATGGTAGAACTTCGCCTGGGGTAGTACTGCATCATGCTTATGTCGTCGTCTCTTTTTCTCATGCATGGGGAACATATTTATATTGGGTTTTCTGTTTGAAGAAGATAAAAGCATTTATGAGAAGAGTTGACTAATGCAGAGGCTTGGGACATGTGCATGGGTTCTGAGTGATTAAGGTTGCAGTTGACAATATTTTTTACACCGGAACGGTAACTGGCCAACAAAAGTACGAGGTTTAGGATGCAGCTGTTTAGAAATATTTGTTTGTGTGTGTGTGGGGGGGGGGACTCTGATCAGTCCATCTTCTCTCATCTCTTTGCCCATAGTGATATAGGATCTCCAGACAACCAATAAATGTTTCAAAATCATCCAGGATACTGGTACGCTGGAAAGTGTGAAGAGGGTTACTATAGCAACTCCCCTGTTTTGATTTGAGATTTTCTGATCACAATATGGACTTTTTGTTACTTGCGATAATCTTTCTTTAATATGCTTACGTAACTGGAGTTATTAGACTTTGGCATAATAAGTAGAAACTGTTTTATTTATTTATCAAACTAATGGGAATTCACTAAATTTCATCATTAATATCTGAGAGTATAGTATCCTGTTCTAGAACTTGTTTGTTATCATTGTATAAGATATTAAGCGCTGTTACAATCAAGTAATTGAATTAAAATTACGGATAAATTTTTCTTTACAACACAAAAAGTAACATTATGCTCCACTGTCACAGAAAGTAATCGAGTAATCGATTTCCTGCTCTCAAGTAATCGATTACTACTTGAAAAGTATTCGATTACTTCATGAAAGTAATCGATTACTTTCAAGACAGTGGCTAAAAATTCATTTCTGCCAGGGAAGTAATCGATTACCTATATGATTACTCCCTGGACAGAGAGCATAACAACCTTGTTTTGCTGCATAATGGGTTTTTTTTAACCCCCTCCAAGTCCATAGCATAACCTAATTGACATTTGTACATAGTTTATGATATTATTAGCCATCTCAAGGCTTTAAATCTAAGATCCATCCATGGACTAACTTAAAACATACTTGACTTTAATCATGCTATGATACTTATCATTATGGATATCTCATCTAATCACCTAGCATTCCATTTGCTTAGGCTTACATTCTCATATCTTGTATTCCAAGCTAAACATAAAACATACGTATTCTTAGATATTTTGCAACATGATATTCATCCTTGTGAATATTTTCTTTCATAACATACATATAAGTAAATGTCCAATTACATACATCATTATCTTTGAACATAAACATAATTCATCTAAATCATAATATTACATGATCCAAATACATTGTCCTCTATAACCAATATACATCGTTTGAATCATGCCAAAGTAAACATAGCCTTCATCTAGGCCTCAAAATATATCTCGTGTGCATAATCATTATAAAACTATTTATATGATACAGATACATAAAAAATGTAAACAGTGATCATCATATCCTAAACATCATGCTATGGATGGCCTCTTGCCGTGGGATACTTCCTCTTCATTTGTGAAGGTACCTGAAATATATTCCCTACAACACGGGGTGAGATAAAAATCTCAGTAAACTAATGGTCCTTGGAGGATCACTCCACCCTATAATTCACTTACTGTATAGGAATGATAACAGAACATAGAAACATACTTCATTTCATAATCCAAGGAACTTCTAAGAGCTCCTTTGTCTCTTAGATTGTTAATCTCAAGGAGGTCATAATACCATATCCATGGAAAATTCCTCTCTGGTATAGTCCTTTCTCATCTACCCTCAAAAGGCCATACATGCAAACTCATGGAGGTCATACTACCATACCTATGAAAAGCATTCACATTCATACATATATAAGTCTACTGTTATACATTCCGTCATGTATTTTGTCATGTATTCTATCATTCATCATAAATATATTCTCAATCATTGCATCATACATCTCAAAATGCAATCTACCGTGTCATGCTACTAGCATGCACAACTATCAATCAATCATTCCTCCCAAAGGAGCATTCTGAAACACACAAGGGGAGAAGTTTACCTCTTTTGTAGACTTCCGTAAATTGCTCTTCTCTACTGTAAGAGCCTCAACCACAATCAACCACACAAAGCAACCTATGGCATAATGTGGAAATATGATTAATCATTCATACAACACATGAATCACTATGTCATTGGCTAGAATCTACTCTTGGATATTAATCTCATGACTTACCTCTTTGGTAAAAATTAAACTTGATCTTGAACAATTGTTGATTCCAATGGGTGTTCCTCAACCACAATGGCTCTAGGATCAACACTATAACATGAAACAACACCAAACAACCATCATACACCATTTTCAAGCAATAAACATCATGAAACTCAACATTTTTTTCATGAAATTTTTTCAAGGTTGTCCAAATGGTGATTTCTTTAGTTTTCCTTTATCAAGAACCAATTCTAAGCATGTCTACAAAGGAAATCATATCCAAATCAACCTTTAACTACTCCCACCATGATTTTTCGAGTTTACTATTCATAGAAACCTAGATTTATGAAAAATTGATGAAAACATGTAATGAGTAGTGAAATCTCACCACAATCCACCTTAGAATAAGGGAGAAGAAGTTTCCAAGTCTTGATGAACTCAAACACCCTCCAAAACTCAAAACTCTAAAATTTTCCCAACACTTTGTATGAGCAAATCAACCTCTACCAAACTTCTTGATGGAATCTAAGGTGTGGGCTTTACTCTTGGGATGATTCTACATAAGTTTGGTTTTGGAATCAAGTAATTTCATTAAGTGTAGCTCAAATGGTGTTTCAAGCTCACTTTCTGTCTTGCAAATGGCCACTCACGGCTTCATGAAGAAGAAGACCCGAGGATGTTGTGTTTTGGAGACTAATGACTTGTGTTTTTTCTCACTTAAGGGTCTTAACCTTGTGTTGACCAAAGTCAACAACTTAGATTAGTAAAATTCTCATTTAGTCTTTCATTCTTAACCTTTTCTAGCTAGTACTTAGTATTTCTAAACATGTGTTTTTATCTCATAAATTAGCCTCATTAATTTATTTACAAGTTTCAGGTAAATTCTGGTATTTTACCTCAAAACTCTCTGTATTTGCACTTTTATAATAAAGTGACTAATTTCTGATAATTTGATTTCTGATCTAATTATTAACTGATAAATTATGAAAAATTCCTAATTTCTCTTTTTACTGGTTTGGATTATTAATGATAGACTTTGTATCTGATGTAAGCTCTTTGTATGTGCTTGCAGGTTGGAGGTTTTTGACCATGGGAAGTTTGACAAATGGGTGGAGAAGGGTATAGCTCCGGCCATGGAACCCAGTTTAAAACTCTATGAAGATGTTTTGAGTCTGGGATTCAAGGTTATTCTACTGACTGGACGGAGTGAAAGGCACAGGAGTGTTACCGTTGATAATTTGATCAATGCTGGGTTTCGGGATTGGCACCAGCTCATATTAAGGTAATTCCTTAAAAAATTGTTAACATGAGGACAGCGGATGAAGTTTGTATGTTAAATGCTGAGATTGGAATGCGTTCCTGTATGTTTTGCTATCTGCTTTGCTTTACATAATTATCATAAGTTAATACTTTTGTGATGTAGATAGTTATTTTGTGTTTAAACAATCAAATCATTCATATAATGCTTCAGCCCCTTGCCACATCATTCTTCACTTTCCTCTCACTTCTAACAACTCCAACAGAATTGCCCTCCAAAACTTCCTCTAGAATATTCTGTGTCAGCACCAACCCCAATTGCTCCTCTATTCCTCTTCCTAGAATAAACTCTTAACAGCACTGTATCAATACTCCCCCCCCCAAAACACTCACCTTGGCCTCAAGGTGAGATTCAGCTCCAAGAACCTTCCACCGGGATCCCATAGCTTAAATTGTAAGAGCCAACTTATGCTCAATGTGTGATAACACCCACTGGGATCCCATTGGCTATCTCCAATCCCAGCTAATGGTTCGATGAGATAACATGCAGCAACTGGAAGACCCCTTAATGCAGAATTTTGAAGTAAAATCTTCTCAAGTATCGCAATCAATTCACAGGACAGATCAAGTGTCATGAGAGGCTTTACCAAGATAGTTGTTCTTTTTGAATTTGCACTATCTTGAAATACCACTAGTATTTTTAGCTTCGCCATCGGATGTCAAATAGAACTTATTCTTCAATAGAACTTCAAGTAAATTATTGCTTAATAGATTACAAATATGTTTTTTCCAAAATTTCTTGAATCACATAGCTCACGTTCTCATCACGTAGCCTTCTAGCAAATAACCTATAGTCTCTACTATTTTGTTTGTGCTCCCAACATTCCTTCAAGGGTTTGGCCATTTTTCTCACTCCAGCAAGGGCTTGCATTACAAATTGACCCAATTCCAATTCTGACCTCACTTCCTTCTGCATTGCTGGTTGTCGCCTCATGTAGTTTTGTCTCTCGTACCCATCTTTAGCGGTCATCAACCATGGACCCATACTGGCCACAGTGTCCTTAAAGGCTAAGTCTCTCCTTGTCAAGCATGAAACAAAGACCATCACTTCTTCGGCCACGAAGGTTCCCGGTCTGAATGCCTTCTGCACTGGGGTTTCCCAGCCCAAGTCCCAATTTCCCAATCTGAATGCCTTCTGCACTGGTACCTGGTTCAAAGAATGCTTCAGCCCCTTGCCACGTCATTCTTCAGTTCCGTCTCACTTCTAACAACTCCAACAGAATTTCCCTCCAAAACTTCCTCTAGAATATTTTGTCCCACGTCAGCACCAACCCCAATTGCTCCTCTATTCCTCTTCCTAGAATAAACTCTTAATGGCACCATATCAAAATGCCTCAAGTGTTATTTGTGATAGAAAGGTGTCTCTAAAGCTTAAAGGAAAATTTCGCTGCACAGTTTTAAGACCTGCGATGCTGTATGGTATTGGATGTTGGTTGGTGAAGAGCCAAGAAGAGCACAAGCTCAGTGTTGCAGAGAGGAAGATGTTGTGGTGGATTAGTTGACTTACAAGACGAGAGGATCAAGAATGAATGCATTAGATAAAAAGTAGGGGTAGCACTTACTGAGGACAAGATGATAGATTCTTGGCTAAGGTGGTTTGGTCATGTTAGAAGATGACCAATAGAAGCCTCAGTATGAAGAGTAGATTAGGTGAAGTATAGCCCTATAATTAGAGGTAGAGAGAGACTGGAAAAACTCTGTGGAACCATGATAAAGGGATTAGACTTATATGGATTTTTTCAGGATTTGGTTAATGACGTGAACACAACGGCATTGTTTGATCTGAGTAGCTGACCGCACCTAGTTGGAAGGGCTTAGGTTGTTGTTGTATGCTACTAGGATAATTGAAGTTTCTTTGGCTTCTTGTTTTTAAATTTTGTGGAAATGGTACTTTATTAATTTTGACTTTTAATTTTAAATGAGCACAAATGTGGCTAAATTTATGTAGTTTCCCATTATTTTGAGATGATGTTCCTCTTCATTGATTTATGACATCTGGCCCATATTTTTCTTTTCATTTGAATCATATGCCTTTAACATAGTGTTTGCCTTCATGTGAGTTTTTGGATTAGACCATCACTGTTGCTGTTAATAAACTAACTTGTTTTAAAATAAATGAAAAATAAAATAAAATTGATAGAGAATAATAAACTTTAGGCCTTTGTTCTACTATAGCATCTCCCACACTATTTACATTCCTTATTTCCTTTCTAAGAAATTCATTTTCAGAATTCCATAGTCTTTTCTGTTGTTCTGAGCTGGCATAGATCTCTAGTCAGTTCTTTATGAATACTGAAATTTTGTTAAAAGTGAATTGATCACTCACTTAGTTTTGATGGATGAATTTGCATTTATACGTGGATGCTAGAAAGAGGGCGAGCTTGGAGAAATGGTAAAACTGCTCCTATGTGAGTGATTAGAAGTCACGGGTTCGAATTTGGGAAATAGTCTCTTTGCAAATATTGAAAGGTAAGGCTGTGGATTGCTCTCACCCCACCATTACCAATAAAGGTTTAATGGGGAGTAATTTGATGGAGATGCCGGAAATTTAACCCAATATTTTAGAATTTTGAACCACAGGATAGGGTAGGTTTGAATACCAGATTTTAATTAAATCTGTCATGTTTGCTAATCATACGATTGGACTGATTTCCACTTTGTTAATAAACAACACATGGAAATTAGATGCCTTGAACTCAGTGAATCTTGATCCAATATAATATAAGAGAGTTTTTATAGTAGAGAAGGCAACTTACTTGGTGGTTGTCTTTATATTAGTAAATGTAATAACTACATCTGGTTACACCAGTAATCTGGAGTCTTTTTTTTGGTGAATGTAATCTGGAGTCTTACCCTTCGTATTTTGGCGCCAAAGCCAGTTACTGTGTAGGCCTGATTGTAGCTGTATGTAGGGGTGTTAACGGGCCGAGCCGAGCCGAGCCGAGCTTTGATCTTAACGGGCCAAGCTTGTATTTAAACGTGTCCGACTGGCCTTAGCCTGTTACCTGTCACGAATATAATATTGGCCTGTGGCCTGGTTTATTTACAAAAAATAAAAGCCTGTGTGAAGCCTGTCTTAGCCTGTTAGCATGTTAAAGAATAAAAATAAGAGAACAAAATTCCACAAAAAATCAATTTCCAGATAGAAATCTTAGCTTCCAATTTGCAGCAATAATTTACAAAGTCTATAATAAATAAATAAAAATTAAAGTGAGAGAAGGTAGATAACAAGTTATATTATATTAGCCCATTATAAAAAAAAGTGCCAACAAAAATAAAAAATAAAAAATTGACACAAACAAGCAGTGCACAGTGGAACGAATGAGTTTTTGTGGGTTTGTTTGTGTGAAGGAGGATGAAGGATAATATAGAACAACACTAGTAATTCCATAAATATACATAAATTCAATATATATTCAAATAGCATAATATAGAACAAAATCATTCAAAAAGTCTGTTAAACCAATAAAATGGGGTGAAATAAATTGATGAGAGAGAGAGAGTTATTACAAGTAGTATAAAAAATATAAATAAATATTTATACATTAGGCTAGCCTGGAAGACTCTAAGGCCGAGCTTATGAATTAGAGCCTGAAGCCTTTTTATTAAACGAGCTTTTATACAAGTTCAGACCTTACAACTGGCTCGTTTACCACCCCTAGCTGTATGGAATGTGGTTTATGTTTAAAGAATATAACGTCTTTTTTGTTATCATGATATTTAGTCATTAATTTTGACTTATTCAGTTACTCAGTTAATTTATTCCCTTGCTTTTACTTTTTCTTTCTCCATATCCTTTATGCTATAGATGCAAGGTAAAAGCTCTACTTGGATAAATTTTCCTTGTCTCGTGATCATACACAATTTTAGGATCGTCATGCTTGATCTATGTTTCTTTTCTTCTGAACTTTCTTAACCTGTTATGTTACAATGTTCAGAGCCTCAGAAGATCATGCGAAACTAGCTACAATTTACAAATCGGAGAAGAGGAGTGAGATGGAGAAAGATGGATACAGGATTCTTGGAAATTCCGGTGACCAGTGGAGTGATTTATTAGGTTCTTCACTGTCTGTTCGGTCCTTCAAGCTTCCAAATCCCATGTATTACATCCCTTAGTAGTGGTTCATTTATCTGCAAATAATGCTGTCTGAATTGTACATAATGAAACGGACGAATTCATATACTGCACATGTCATTGAAAATGGAAACTCCATTCTGTACGATTCAATTAAACTTTTGTTGTTAAAACTCATAGCATGTCCAGTTTTTAACATGATCGTGCACTGGTATTTTATGTACACTAGTACACAGAAGCATTTAAATGGACCCTATCAGGCTATCACTAGGTGGTATGCCTTGGGATAGACAAGAAGTACTAACCTCTTAGTAACAACTAGGGTGATCATTGTTGTCAAAAACTAATGTGAAAATGTAGAAAGGTAAAAATGGTAGAAATGCAGTGTCAAAATGTGTTAAAACACAAGTAACAATGGTTCTTAGTAAAATCGGGTAAAAATGCCGCTTAAAAACGGTAGAAATACAAGCTTTTATGTTTTTACTTAGAGTAAATATTTTTTTTTGGTCCTCAGCAAATTTCATGATGCCCGCTTTAGTCCCTAGTAAATAAAAAGGCTATTCATGGTCCGTAAGAAATTCAAAATGGATCAATTTAGTTGAGATCGTGGTTCCTCACAAATTCAAAAAAGATTCACATTAGTCCCTTAAAAGGACTAAAATGGGTGGGGTCCACTTTGAATTTCTTAGGGACCACGAATAGTCTTTTTATTTGCCAGGAACTAAAGCGGGTATCCTAAAATTTACTGAGGACCGAAAATGGTATTTACTCTTTTACTTAAACTCAATTTTTGAAAAAAAAAAATAAAAAAAATCTTATTTTCCATTTTTTTAAACTCAATTTTCTACTTTTGTTTGTGGACTTATATTTTACATAATTATGTGAAATACACACACACACAGAGTATATATATATATATATATATATATATATATATATATATATATAAAATTTTGTATTTTGATTTCAAGTAGTAAAAATTTTACGTTTTGTGTTATTTCTATGATTTACATTTCTATTACCTCATTCTGTTTTTACGTAGAAACTCGATTTTATTTTTGACAATATTGGGGGTGATCGCGGTCTTGAAGAAACAAGGCCAACAGATATAATCTAATAAGGTTTTTATATAACATTATTGGATTGGTTAGTTTAAAATGTGATTTCAATCCAATTTAATCCATCTTAAATCAGTTTAGATTTAAAATAGAATTTTATCAAAATACATCGAATATAAATCTAAGTTATTGGGTCAAAATATACTTGTGACACCCTCCCATGTATGCATCCAAGGGAGATGCCTGCTAAATCCGATTAGAGTCGTAACGTTAACGTATTCAATTCTGAAAATGCATTTTGAAGTCACCAATAAAATCTTGTCTTGAAATCGGGTTTCTTTGAGAAAACAGCTAGTAATTTCATAAAAACTTTTGATGCTGAAATCGTGAATTTTCTAGAAAACCAGTCTGTCTTGCAAAAATCATATAAAATCGAACTTACAAGCTTTTGAAAATTTTCTTTGACACGTAGAAAGTAGACATCTGGGGCTTTACGTACATATAAAATTTGTATCATTTGGAGTTCTATAGCTCCAGAAACAGAACTCGCAAGATGCACGATAAAATAGCGTAAAAATCTGAATTTCATACAGCAGAAATTGTTTTGGCAAATCAAGTACCATAGTTACATAAGTTTCATGCAGAACAAAAAATCAAATTACAGCAAGACATGACACGTTTCCAACATTTGCCGGTCTCCCAAAACATTACATCATATTAACGAATTCAGCACTTCAAAACAGCCAAATACAGCAGACACATAGTAGTATTAATCACGTCATCAAATACTTCTTCGTCCTCCTGCAATTTTATAAAAATTGAGCCCCAAAAGGGGTGAGAAAAATCTCATTAGTGTGATAGAAAAACCAATAATGCAACAGTATTAATTTAGATACAGAAGTTCCAAAATTGTCACATCATCAAATAGTTTCCGAACAGATACCGAAATGCAACAGAATGCGTATATAACGCCAGAAAATTGTATGTTCATAACACTAAGGTGCACATACTAACTGAACTCAATGGAGATTCCATTTGGCCCTAACAGAGGGGAATCCTAATTGAGGCCTATGCGAACTGAGCCACGGTTCCTTCTCCCTGGTACGTGAGGGATGCATATATGATGTATGCTTAAACATATGCTTCTTTTCTTAAATTTTACGGTTTCCAAAACTGCATGAACAATTATGCATGTTATGCTGTAATTTTCTTCGCACACACATGAGAATATGTTTAATGTATGATGTTCATGAGCATGACAAAGAAATCAGAATCAGAATATCATAGTTCACATGAGTATGACACCAAAATTTCGAAGCATGATGTGTCTCCAAAACCGAAATTACAACAAGTCATATTCCAAGTCAGATTACAATTACTTTCAAAGAGAATTTGATTAAGACACATGAGCAACAAATCAAAAATCCATGAACTAAACTAACAGTCACAAAAGGTTAATCCACCAAACACTTACCTTGATGCTTTAGAGTTTAAACCACAATATCATCAATTCAGTCCCCTTTTCCAGAGGCTTGCGCACCTAATCCACAAAATACCAAATTAGAATTCTAATATACTTTTCCTATAAAACACACGAAATTTCCATGCTTCCAATCCTAGGATTTTAATCGAATTATCATGCTTCCAATGCTAATTAATTTTTTGCCTTAGGTTCAGTTTTACTAATCGTTAACAAATGACAAAACCTAATGTTTCCTATACATGCAGGTCCGATTTTAAGGTCCTCAACCAGGGGCTTCCATTTTTCTTTTGACATAACACTACTTACATGACTTAGGCATGAGTTAATAGACTTTTAGCATGATGTCTTCCTCATTTTCAACACATGCAAAGCTTAATATTTTTTTTCTAATCCAAGGGGCAGTCCCGAAAATTAAGAGGAGCTATTTTCCAAGCTCACAAATCTAATTTTTGTGTTTGCATGCACCAAGTCCATGGGCTGTTTGACTACACAGAAACAAGGGAAGAGGAATGACAAAAAACTATCCTCCTTGAACACATATGCAGGCCGAAACAGTGAGGTGCAAAGGGGAAACTTGTTTTCGTTGGTACCTTCTTGCATGTACACAAAGCTCACAAATCAGCTAGGGGGAAGACAGCCACCAAGTGATGTGCGGTTTCTCTCCCTTTCTACTCTCCAAGAGGCCGAGTTCCAGTTGCTTACAGTGAGAAGGAACTCAATCAAACCGAATGGATTACAAGGAACAAAGAAGTAGAGACAATACATCACCTATTCTTTCTTGATGTTCGACCGTGCGCACAAGGGAGAAGAAGAAAGAGTTTGAGCTTAGGTGTTTATGTTATCTTCTTAGGGGACTCACGGCTTTGTGGAGAAGATGAGGGGAAGGAAAAGAACATGCAAGCTTTGTTGCTTGATGTTCGGCCGCGGGTGTGAAGGAGAAGAAAAGGAGTTGTGAGCTTAAGTGATGAGTTCTTCTCTAAGGAGACTTGCGGCCTAAGAGAGGATGTGAGAGAGTTAAAATGAGAGCTGAGTGGATTCTCAACAAATGACCAACAATCAGTTATTTTCTTCTCTTACAATGCGCATAGGGAGAAAGGGAAGGTGATGATAAAACTGACCAATAATCTGAACCAAAGACCAGCAAAGAAGAATCAGATTTGTTATACTCTATTATGCGCACAAGGAGGAGGGAGTGAGAGGAATGAGTGGTCACAATTTGGCCAATAAGGAATAACCATGCAGATTTCTTAAGATAAGTCCAAGGATTAGCCAAAGGATAAGAGTGGTAAGAGTTTTGGGCAGACTAAAATCCTCAAATGGGGAACTTGGGTTGTCGCCCATGGAAGGAGTTTGGTCCAATTCGATTTCCTAATAAACATATCTCATGTAACTACTAAGTAGTAACTAAGGTTCTTCTATAGAGTAATTAAAATTAATCCTATCCTTTTAACTAGTGTTTCGAATTCATTAAATATATACTCATCCATAATTGCATTTAAAATAAATTTCCTAATTTATGTGGGATGTTACACTCTCCCCACCAAAATAGAATTTTGTCTGCAAAATTAGACTTACTTACTTAATTAAAGAGTTCTGGGTACCGATTCCAAATGTCATCTTCACGCTCCCAAGTGGCTTCACACGCAGATTTATTATTACATAGCACTTTCACCTACGGTATCTCCTTGGAACGAAGTTGCTTGACTGAACTCTCGAGAATTTGGGATGGTTGAACAGGATACGTCAGGTTTTTCTCTAACTCCACTTCTTCTAGTTGTAGTACATAGGATGGATCAGAGATATATCTTCTCAACTAAGACACATGGAAGACGTTATGAATTCCCGATAAATTAGGCGGTAACGCCAATCAATAAGCTAATTCTCCAATCCTGTCCAAGATAAGGTATGGCCCCAAGTACTGCGGACTCAACTTCTTCATTCCCATTCTCTTGCCAAGTCCAGATGCGGGCGTGATTCTCAGAAACACGTGGTCTCCCACATCAAAAGATAGGGGTTTATGACGATTGTCATAGTAACTTTCTGCCTCGCCTGGGCCTTTTGCATATTTTCCTTGATCCTCTGCACTTGCTCTGAAGTTTCTTGAATTATGCCGGGCCCCAAAATACTTCGCTCACCAATTTCTACCCAACATAACGGGGATTTGCATTTCCTCCCGTACAAATCTTCATATAGTGCCATTTTGATGCTAGAATGAAAATTATTATTGTAAGCAAACTCCGCCAAAGGAAGATACTTGTCCCAACTGCCTCCTTGTTCTAAGATGCAGGCTCGCAACATATCCTATAGAACCTGAATAGTATGTTCCGTCTGACCATTGATTTGCGGATGATAAGCAGTACTCAACCTCAAATGGGTTCCAAGAGCTCGTTGGAAAGACTCCCAAAACTTAGAGGTGAACTTGGGATCACGGTCACTGACGATACTGGTGGGAACTCGATGCAATTTCATAATTTCTCGAAGATAAATCTGGGCAAGCTTTTCAGTATTACACGTTGCTCGGACACTCAAGAAATGGGCTGATTTTGTAAGCCGATCAACAATTACCCATATGGCATCAAATCCTTCTCGCTTCCGAGGAAGTCCAACTACAAAGTCCATGGCAATACTATCACATTTCCATTCGGGAATTTCCAGAGGTTGAAGAAGTCTCGAAGGTTTCTGATGTTCATACTTCACTTTTTGACATGTTAGGCATCGAGCTACATACTCTGAAACATCACGTTTCATAACCGGCCACCAAAACGAAGTCTTTAAATCATGATACATTTTAGTGGATCCAGGATGAATGGTATAATTACCCTTATGGACCTCTTGCAAAACTTCTTATTTAAGTTCATCATTCGGTACTACTACCCGAACTTGAAACCTCAGCATTTTATTTTCATCCCACACAACATCTTGGTAACTAGCCAATTTATGAACTAGTCCCTCATCTCTTTGAGCCCTCTTTATTCTATGGAGTAATTCATTCTCTACTTTGATTCTGCCCAACCTTATTACACGCCTTCTTCTGATAACAGACAAGTTTAGATCCCGAAAAGCTTCAAGTAGTTTTAGTTCTTCTATCATCAGGGTTGCAGTATGAAGAGTCTTACGGCTCAAAGCATCAGCTACTACATTTGCCTTGCCTGGATGATACTTGAGTTCAAATTCATAATCTTTCAAGAATTCCATCCACCGTCGTTGCCTCATGTTTAGTTCCTTCTGATCAAACAAATACTTCAGGCTCTTGTGATTGCTGAAAACATCAAATTACGAACCATACAGATAATGTCTCCAGATTTTTAGTGCGAACACTATAGCTGCCAACTCCAGATCGTGAGTAGGATAGTTTTCCTCATGGGGCTTCAATTGTCGATGGTATAAGCTACGACCATATGATCTTGCATCAACACACAACCGAGGCCCTTACGCATCACAATATACTTCAAACTTTCTGGTTCGGTCCGGAATAGTAAGCACAGGAGCATTGGTCAATCTACTTTTTAGCTCCAAGAAACATTCTTTACAAGCGTCAGTCCACTCAAAAGGCATTCCCTTTCGAGTGAGACGGGTGAGGGGCTGTACTAATTGAGAGAAGTTCCGGATGAATCTACGATAATAACCTGCAAGTCCCAAGAAACTCCTCACTTCAGTGACGGTCTTAGGTCACTCCCAATTCATTACTGCTTCCACTTTGCTAGGATCTACAGCAATACCTTCGGCTGAAATTATGTGTCCTAAGAACTAGTCTTCATTTAACCAAAACTCACACTTCGACCACTTGGCATACAACTCTTTCTCTTTAAGGATTTGTAAAACTATTCTCAAATGTTCAGCATGCAATTCTTCATCAGTAGAATAAATTAGAATGTCATCAATAAATACAATGGAAAACTGATCTAAAAATGGGTGAAAGATACGGTTTATATAATCCATGAATATTGCCGGAGCATTAGTAAGTCCGAACGGATTCACCTGATATTCAAAGTGACCATAACGAGTCCTGAATGCCGTTTTCGGAATGTCCTCCGGTTTAACCCAGATTTGATGATATCCCGATCGCAAATCTATTTTAGAAAACACCTTTGCACATCTCAACTGGTCCATCAGATCATCAATTCTAGGAAGAGGATATTTATTCTTTACTGTCACCTTATTCAGTTGACGATAGTCCACACACAGATGTAGGCTACCATCTTTCTTTTTGATAAGAATAGCTGGAGCACCCCAAGGAGAAGTACTGGGTCTGATGAATTCTTTAGACAAAAGCTCTTATATTTGTTTCTTAAGTTCCCGAAGTTCCAGTGGTGCCATACGGTAAGGAGCAATAGAAATAGGTCCAACTCCAGGAAGAAGTTCAATGGGAAATTCTATCTCCCGATGAGGGGGTAGTCGAGGAATTTCATCAGGAAACACCTCCATGAACTCATTAACAACAGGAATATTTTGAATTTGGGTATCAACCGTATTCTCAGACTCAATTAACAACAAATACCCTTCAGCTCCCCGAATGAGTTCTTTTCTAACTTGAATAAGGAAATAGTAGCAAAGGAGTGAAAATTACCATCTTTAGAAGAAACGATGACCTTTCCTGCTTGACAATCCAAAGTCATTCCATTTTCTACTAGCCAATCCATACCGATAATCACCTCAAGACTGAATACCGGTAGAACCACTAAATTCACCGTATAAGTACTTCCTTCAAATTGTAGAATACAACCCCTGCAGATTTCTGATGCAGTACAAGATCCTCCAGTAGGAGTACTGATTTGCAACTCGTAAGGTAAGGGAGTCGGGGTGAGACCTAGTCTCGTTGCAGTGTGCCTCGCAATAAAAGAACCTGATGCTCCAGAATCAAAGATAACAGAAAGAGTATAACCATTCAAGATTACATTACCTCAGATCATATTCAGATACTTTTGAGCTTCATTGGCATCAAGGGTGAACACCCGAGCTTGAGTAGGAGGTTGGTTAGCATTCTGTGGGCAATCGGAAATGAAATGCCCCGGTTGTCCACACTTGTAGCATAAATTATTCCCGCGTCGGCATACACCAGTATGATTCTTTCCACAAGTGGCACAAGCAGTGAGACCTTGTCGTCCGGCTATTGATTGTCCAGGAGCAATATCCTTCTTAAAATCTCCAGTTCGAGGTTGCAACTGCGGAGCCTTGCCTCTATTCATTCCAATAATCTTTCTGAAGAACCGACCCACTTTACTTCCTCCTTGTGATTGCACTGGCTATTTAGATAAATTCTTAGCTTCATTTATAATCTCTTCTGCTTGCCGACTCTGATTAATCAATTCCGGAAGAGTACGATTTGCTGTAGTCAACATAAGCTTGCGAATCTTCGGATGCAGTCCACTTTCATACTTTTCCATCTGCCATTCTTCATCATAAGTGTTCCGATCAAAATTAGCATACTCCATCAGCTGCCTAAACTTTGCAATATATTCATTAAGCATCATATTATCCTGCTGCAGTGCCAGCAGTTCCGTGTGTTTCATCCTCCTCATAGCCTTAGAGAAATATTTGTCAAGAAAACCCGCTTGAACACCTCCCAGGTAAGATCAACATGTTGTGCTCGAAGTAAAGCCCTTGCACTCTGATATGCTTTCGGCATATAGATATTTTAAAGTAAAAAGAATAAGGATTTGACAGTAATTCAGTAATAAAGGTTATTATTTTTAATGAATTATTGATAATCCATGTTCATATATACTTTCACTGATTATTTTATATTTTTATAGGTTAAAATGTGAAGAAATTCGAAATTTGAAAGAAAAAAAAAGGAAAGTATTTGGCGCTAATCGTGTGGGCGTCATAAATGTTGTCCGTGAATTATGCAATTATGATGAAAATCGGAAAATTAAGAGTTGGCCATTTTTGAGCAGTTTTATTTTTATGACTGGGAGTTTCTACGGTTTTTATTATATGGCTATTAAAACAGAATGAGGGCATTTTCGGAAGACTCGAGGCACCATGTGGCTATATAAAGGGGTCCTCTCCACCATTCTATGGACATTTTATTCCACACAATTCAGAATTCCAATCCGTTCAGATTTCTTCAAGTTTTTCTTCTTCTTCTTCTTTCTTCTAGTTTTATGTTTTATTTTTCGAGATCAGTCATGACTATGGTTGGCTAGATCTATTTTATTGTGGTAAGGGTCATGATATGCGATCAGCATATAAGAAATTACAAGACGAAAAGAAGAAGAAAGTGACTCAATCAATGCAAGAAAGGCAGAAAAACTGATTAAAAGTATCCAAAGTCTGAATATCAGGAAAGATGCATAAAAGAAGGCAAAAAGGGCAAAGAAGACCTAAAATCCCACGCTCACAGCGCGGGAATGGCGCTCAGAGCGTGAGAAGAAGAAAATTGGCAGAAGATCCCGCGCTGAGAGCGCGCGATCCGCGCCAACAGCGCGGGTGGGCAAAAATTGACAGAATCTCCCACGCTCACAGCGCGGGAGTGGCGCTGTCAGCGTGGGAGGCGCGAAAAGATGTTGATTCAAATTTTGCAAATTAGGTCAAAGTCTCTTATAAAAAGAGACTCAACCTTTAAAGAAACACACACACCACAAGACCTAGAAAGGGGCAGATCCGGCTGAAGGAGGAGGGCGTTCTTCGCGTTCGTCGTTCCGTTCTTGTAATCTTCTTCTTCTATTTTTATTTTCAGTTCATGTTGAAATCAGATCAGCGATCATGATGTTGATTGGCTAGATCTATTTCTGTAGTCAGGGCCATGATCCCTTTGTGAACAATTGTTACAAGGATTGAATCATTATATGTATTGATTTTAATATATTTCATCTTTATCTTGCGCGTATTGATATTATTTCTGTTAGATCCGATCAACCTAATAGGGGATGATATTCTGGGGATCAGGGTTCGCAATAGGAATATTGGAATACTGATCCTGAAAGGAGATAAAGATGACGCTCCATGCATGTTCTAGGAATAGACTTGTATGGATTGCAGTCGTGGGATTTATCTACATAATGCTTATTTTCAGGCGGGATTACTAAGGGATTAGGGTTCCAACTGAAGTAAAGGGTTAGATCACCAAAGGATTGTGATCTAACTAATTATTTCTAAAAAGATGATAATTTGTCTGAGTTGTTAATCTCGATAAGTATTGTGAATCAATCCAAAGTAAAATTGGGAACAATTGGTGAATGTACCCTGGCTACAGTATTCTTCATCACTTCTTCTACAAAAACACTTTTTCGTAAAAACATAAAAACAAGTCTTTACATTTTAATTAGTTACCATATTGTGGAAACACAAATAGATTCATCTAACTTAAGAAGACTGGTTATAGTAGTAATTGTTTTCCAATCCCTATGGAAACGATCTTATTTATCACTTTTATTACTTGGAACGATCGGTACACTTGCCGAGTACGCAACAAGTTTTTGGCGCCGTTGCCGGGGATTGTGTTTTCAATATTACAAATAACCGTAGATTCTTGAGATTAGATTTCTATTTTTATTCTTTTTATCTTGTTTTGTGTTGTTCAGGTGCTACTAATAATTTTCTCTGATTTTTATGCAAGGTAGACTTCCGCCTAAGGATTTTGTAATTGATTCTGAAATTGCAAGGACAGAAAAGCAACTAAGGAAGGCTGCTAGACCGATCATTTGGGAAGATTCGAAGCACATACCTTTACAACCAATTCAAGAGATGGCAGAAAACAACAATGCTGGTCATGGACGAGGAGGAAATGCCAACAATCAACCTCCAAGACTGTTGAATACAACTCTGACTCCAGTATTTAACAGGGCCAATTCAAGCATAGTACGGCCAAATGTGGAGGCCAACAACTTTGAACTTAAGCCATCATTAATTTCTTTGGTGGAAAGGGTTCAATTTTCTGGTGCTGATGATGAAGATTCTCATGAGTTCATAGACCGATTCCTAATGGTCTGTGATACAACCAAACACAGTGGAGTATCTACAGATGCTATCAGGCTCCGGTTGTTCCCTTTTGCTGTTAAGGGAAAAACACTGAGGTGGATTGAACGACAGCCAGCAAACAGCATCCTTACATGGGAAGATTTGTCCAGCAAATTCTTTGATCATTTCTTCTGCATGGAAAAATATAATCAGCTGGTGAATGAAATCACAAACTTTCGCCAGTTGGAAGGAGAATCACTCTGTGCAACATGGAACAGATTCCAGGAATTAAACAGGAAATGTGCACATTACGAAGGAGATGATGACAGAAAAATGGTGATATTCTTCAATGGAATCACTCCTGAAACAAGGATGATAATAAATAGTGCCGCTGGAGGTTCTATTCGGGAAAGTACATCTGAGCAGGCTATTGAGTTGATCAAAAAGCTTCCAATAAATGAAAATGAAAGTGTGCTAGCTCCCACACAAAGAGCAGCAACAAAACCAGCAGATAGTGATGTAATATCATTATCTAAGAAGTTTGACAGTTTAAGTGAGAAATTTGACAAGTTTCAAGTGTCAAAGGTTCAAACAACTCCTCTGATTTGTGACCAATGCCAAGAAAGTCATGAATCCAGTGAGTGTCCGAATCCATCATCCGAAGATTCACTTCAACAATTACAGGTGAATGGGATCTGGTACGATCAGCGTCCTCAACAACAACAACAAAACTTCCAGCGAAATCAGAATTTTCCTGGTGGTAACAACAATTTTCAGCGGAGGACTCAAGGATCAGGTATGGATTTTAAAACTAACAATAATTATGCTCAATCTTCACAGAATCAGCAAAAAGAGCCAGCTGAGTGGGAAAAAGCTTTTGCTCAAATGGCTAAGGCTTCTAATGACATGGCTCAACATACCAATGCTTTCATGGAAGAAACAAGAGCCAACAATAAAAACACAAATACTTCCATCAAAAACCTGGAGAATCAGATAGGCCAGCTAGCCAAGCAGTTTTCAGAAAGAACTCCAGGTACCTTTCCAAGCAATACAGTTATCAATCCAAAGGATGACTGTATGGCTATTACAACAAGAAGTGGTAAGACATTAACAGTTCCAACAAAACCACCGGTGAATTTGGAAGATCCAACAAAAAGGAAAGAGGAACAGAATAAGGAAGCAATTGAACCAGAGATTGAGGTAATTGTAAAAGAAAAAGAAAAAGAAGTTGTGATTGAACAAGAGCAGGTTAAAGAACAACCAGTTGTGGCAAAGAAAAAGCATGAGTTAAGCCACGAATATGTGATGTCTAAGGCACCCTATCCAGAAAGATTCAAGAAGGGAGCCTATAACAAGCATTATGATAGATTCTTGGACATTTTCAAGAAGCTACATATTAATATTCCTTTTGCTGAAGCCCTAGCAAATATGCCTGGATACGCAAAATTCATGAAAGATTTTTTATCCAGGAAGCAAAAGCTGCAGGAATGCCAAACTGTAACACTCACTGAGAAGTGTAGTGCTTTTATCCAGCAGAAAATCCCAGATAAGCTTAGTGATCCAGGGAGTTTTAATATTCCTATTGCTATTGGTGATATTGGCATTGGGAAAGCTTTATGTGATCTTGGGGCTAGCATTAATCTAATGCCCTTTTCAGTGTACAAATCATTGGGGATTGAGGAATTAAAGCCTACCGAGGTATCTCTCCAATTGGCTGATAGATCCGTGAGGAAACCTAATGGTATCATAGAAGATATCCTTGTCAAGGTTGATAAGTTTATCTTTCCTGCAAACTTTATGGTGTTAGATATGAGAGAAGGAAGTGAGAAACCCATGCTATTAGGAATACCCTTTTTGGCTACAGCCCGAGCCTTAATTGATGTTGAACAAGGGATGATTAAACTGAGAATGAACGATGAGGAAATTATCTACAATGTTTCAGAAGCTATGAAGAGACCTGCAGAGAATAATGATTGTTTCCAGGTTGATTCTATTCATGAAACAATTCAACACAAGAAAGAGCGGCCTCAAGAGATTGATTATGAGTTGAAAGCTCGTGATCATATACCTTTTGAAAAAGAAGGAATTACTGTGGAAGTACTGGAAGAAAAAGCTGAAGATGTAGAGGTTGGTGCACCTAAGGTTGAGTTAAAACCATTACCAGACACTTTAAAGTATGTGTTCTTGGGAGATGGTGATACTTATCAGGTAATCATCAACAAAGACCTCTCCGAAAGTCAAGAGAAGGAGCTGGTTGAAGTTTTAAAAGCTCACAATACCGCAATAGGATGGTCTATTACTGATTTGAAGGGCATAAATCCTTCTTTTTGTACACATAAGATTCTCATGGAAGATGATATCAAGCCCGTGAGACAACCACAAAGAAGATTGAACCCAACAATGAAGGAGGTGGTAAGAAAAGAGGTTGTAAAACTTCTTGATGCAGGAATGATTTACCCAATTTCTGATGCTGCGTGGGTAAGTCCTGTTCAAACAGTGCCAAAGAAAGGTGGTGTAACAGTAGTTACCAATGCAAAGCAAGAGTTGATTCCAACCAGAACTATCACAGGTTGGAGAATGTGTGTCGATTACAGGAGATTGAACACAGCTACGCGGAAAGATCATTTCCCACTACCTTTTATTGATCAAATGCTGGAAAGACTGGCGGGTCACTCTTATTATTGCTTCTTGGATGGTTATTCAGGCTACAACCAAATACCTGTAGCCCCTGAAGACCAGGAAAAGACAGCTTTTACTTGCCCATTTGGAGTCTTTGCATACAGAAGAATGTCGTTCGGCCTCTGCAATGCACCTGCCACATTCCAAAGGTGTATGCTGTCCATTTTTTCTAAAATGGTGGAGAAAGGTTTAGAGGTATTTATGGATGACTTCTCTGTTTTTGGTTCTAATTTTGATTCTTGTTTGAACAGGTCACAACCCTTGATGTGAACCCCTTGTAATTTGGATCAAGTTTACATTTGTTTATCTAATTGCATTCATTTTTCTTTGCTCTTCATCTATTAATTCTTTTAGATCTGATCATTCTAATGGGATTGCGAGGGTTAGGGTTCGCAATAGGGATATTAAGATTCTAATTCCTGACAAAAGGACAATGACTGTTCATGTATGCACTAGGGATAGGCTACATGAACCGCAAACGTCCAAGATTCATCGATTCAAATGTTTAACCTAAAAAGGTATCACTAAGGGATTAGGGTTCTAATAGGGTTAATAAGGTTAATGTCACTAAGGGATTAGGGCTTAACCAATCAATTAAAAGATGGTGAATCATTTGATCAATGGGTAAATTTAATGTAAATGTTGATTCAGATTACAAGGTGGAGATCGGAAAGTGTTTGTTTCTCTTACCGCAATATTTTCTCAATTATTTTTTTTTAACCTTAAATCTTTATTCTTGAGTTTCTAAACGAACTTTTTAATCATTTTCATTTTCTTAAATTGTTTTCATTTATTTCACAAATCACAATTATTCTCAAACCATTTTTGCTAATCCAACAAGACAGGAATAGTTATAATTACTTCGGTGCTTCAATCCTCGTGGAGAACGATATTTCACTTATCACTTTATTACTTTAAACGATCGGTATACTTGTCGTAATCGCAACAAGTTTTTGGCGCCGTTGCCGGGGATTGATTACGCCAAGTTATTTATAACTTTTGATTTTCTTGATTGGAATTTGTATTTTTGTTTTTATTTTATTTTTATTCGTTCTCTATGATGTGCTATTAACATCATGGTTGAACAACTTGGAATTCCATTAGAATTGGAGGAAGGGTTGCTCAACATTGAAAGTGCAAAACTTTTTGGGGGTGAATATGCAGAAGATCCTCAAGATCTAATAGATAAATATTTGAATTTCTGCAGTAGTGTAAGGTTAGATGGAGCCATTGAAGACTCCATTAAGGTCCACTTGTTCCCCTTCTTTCTAAAAGGTAGAGCTCAGATGTGGTTGAAGTCTCAACCTCGACAAAGCATCACCACATGGGAGGACATAGAATTAGAATTTCTAAGCAAATATTTTCCACCGTCCAAAGCCAAAAAGATTAAGAAGGAGATAGCCTCCTTCGCCCAAAAGAAAGGAGAACATTTATATCAAGCTTAGGGTAGAATTCAGGAATTATGCAGAAGATGTCCAGTTGAAGATTGCGAATTTGTTTGCATTTTATACAATGATATATGCCCACTTTCAAGAATAAAATTAGATCTAGCAGCTGGAATACCACTTTACACTATGGGACCTGAAGAAGCTCTTGAGCTGATTGAGATAGTGGTTTACGACGAATACCAAGCACTCCAGGACCAACCAATAGTTGAGCAAGAAGTTGAGGAGAAGTCATCCATTCTAGCTCAAGAGAATTATATAGAAAATGTCGCACCTCTTCTCAAGCAACTCACTGAAGATGTTGAGGGAAATTCATACTTAAAGGATCGGGATGTGACAATAGCTACTAAAAAACTCGAAACCGAGGAGGAATCTTCTACGGAAGAAGAATCCAAAGTGGAAGAATATTTTGAAGTAAGAGAAGAGCAAGAAGATGGAACATATAAGGAAGAGGACCCCTCTCCAATGGCGATTACCCTCCCAAATTCTCATGATGAAACACTTAAATTGGAGGAGTATAAAAATGAAGAAGATGCAGACTATGAGGAGCTAGAGATGAGATCTTCCAATGAGGAAGAATGCGAGGAAGCTACTATTGTGAATTCAATTAAGGCATGCAGTGAAAGAAACACTAACACCTCTATCCCCATGGTAGACACACAAGTTGAGCAAGCCTATTGTGATGTTGAGACTAATGTGAATCAGGTGCCAATGACCTTATTAGAGAAAATGAGAATAAGGCATATAAGATCCGCAAAGATGACTATACAATTGCCCGACCGATTTGTTCAAATGTGGGTTAATATTGCTGAAAATGTACCGGTGAAGGCGAGCAAATTTGGGTACAGAGAAAGTTTTGCAATCATTGATATGGATGTGGACCCTGCCTTTGCTCACCTTCTCGAATAACCATTCTTGGCCACCACAGATTCAGTGGTATATGAGCTAAAAGATGAGGTAATTCACAAGGTGGATGGAGACCAGGTAAGTATTCTTGATTTTAAATTTAATTCTTCATCACTTATAATTTTTCCCTCAGATGTACAAGCACAATTTGTTGAAGACAAGGGAGATGGAAGAACAAAGCTCAAGAATCCTCATCTATTAAGAACCAAAGGCAAACCCAAGGTTAAGATAAAGAAATCAAAAAAGATGACTATGACCAAGGGGGAAAAGCCAGATTTGGTTCTTTGCTACAAGCCACCTTGATCATCTGTCAACGTCAGGCTCGTGACGTTAAACAAGCGCTCATCGGGAGGCAACCCAATATAGAGTTATTTAAAAAAAAAAGTGCGGATTACCAAAAGTCAAGGGAGATGGCTGGAATCAAATCTGGGAATGGTGGGATCATGTTTTTCATCCATCTTGTGGTTTGATTATTGCTGTTGACAACAATTTTCTAAATATGGGAATTGGGCGCACCACATGCGGTACAAAGGAACACCTCTAACAGAAAAAATTTCTGAATCAGGGAGATATCTGAACCTTTTGTCTCAATTTATGTTGATAATTATGTTTTGATAAAAGAAATTCTCTGAGCAACATACCTGGATATGTGTTATCTACTCATGCAATAAGATGATTAAATCTTAGAAAGCATATAAGATACTTTGTGAGAGATCATAATGGATAAATGTTTTGAGTAATGCATTGAAGTATAAGAGTTATTATTGCTCGTTTGATTGAATTCTTTGTTGAGAGTTACAGTTGATAGGTGATGATAAAAGGAATTTAGATTCTAGTTTGATTGCACAGCCGTGAGGTTTGAGCCTATACAGTAATTTTTCCTTGTAGAGAGACCTCACTGTAATAATACTTTAGAACTTGATCTGTTTCTCTGTGATATATGCATGATCTGAAATGATAAAGGAACTTCTTTCTTGTTAACTACTTGGCTAAATAGCTGACCTTAAAAATTTCCATTGTTAACCCCTTTGAGCCTTAGCCTGTTGTTTCTTGTTGAATTTAACCATGAGACTCTTAGCTTATTTTCCTATCAACACACCTTGATGAGATTGAAGCACTGATTATAGACATTTAAGGAACAATTTCACAGAAATAAAGTGATAGTGAAAGCAGAAGCTAGGACCAAAGAGAAAAGAAACAAAAGGAAGGGTTGCACAACAACAACAAAGAATAAAAAGGTCAAAAAGAAAAAGAAAAGTGTAAATAGAAAGGAAGAGACTAAGTGAAATTGTGTCTGAGTATGAACAACTAAAACATGGTTGTGTTTCAATCTCATATATAGTCAAAAATTAGTCACTTTCCCAAATATTCCTACCTTAGCCTAAGCCAAGTTACAACCTTGGAAAGACCTTTAGATCTAATTGTGCATGTTTTACATGTTCCTCATTCTTAGGAACTTGACGGATTGAGAGTTTAAACCCAATACACAGGAGTGAAAAGTGCAGTGATTATCTTGGTAAGGAGTGATCAAGCTAGATTCTAATTCCTCATGCAAAAATTGATTACTGAAATTCTCAACTTTGAATTCATTCAGGCATAAGCATTATAACTCTGAATCTCTTCAATGTAGGAAAGTGCATTAGTGACATATATTCTTCTCACAGGGCTTATCCTTGCTGCCTAATGTTTAATCTTAATTATTGCTGAGGACAGCAATATCTAAATCTGGGAATTGTTTGATATGCTTTCGGCACATAGATATTTTAAAGCAAAAAGAATAAGGATTTGACAGTAATTCAGTAATAAAGGTTATTATTTTTAATGAATTATTGATAATCCATGTTCAGATACACTTTCACTGATTATTTTATACTTTTATAGGTTAAAAGGTGAAGAAATTCGAAATTTGAAAAAAAAACAAGGAAAGTATTTGGCGCTGATCGTGTAGGCGTCATAAATGTTGTCTTTGAATTGTGCAATTATAATGAAAAACGGAAAATTAAGAGTTAGCCATTTTTTAGCAATTTTGTTTTTATGGCTATTAAAACAGAACGAGGGCATTTTCGGAAGACTCGAGGCACTATGTGGCTATATAAAGGGGTCCTCTCCACCATTCCATGGACATTCTATTCCACACAATTCAGAATTCCACTCCATTCAGATTTCTTCTAGTTTTTCTTCTTCTTCTTCTTCTTTCTTCTAGTTTTATGTTTTATTTTTCGAGATCAGTGATGACTATGGTTGGCTAGGTCTCTTTTATTGTGGTAAAGGTCACAACCCTTGATGTGAACCCCTTGTAATTTGGATCAAGTTTACATTTTTTTATCTAATTGCATTCATTTTTCTTTTCTCTTCATCTATTAATTCTTTTAGATCTGATCATTCTAATGGGATTGCGAGGGTTAGGGTTCGCAATAGGGATATTAGGATTCTAATTCCTGACAAAAGGACAATGACTGTTCGTGTATGCACTAGGGATAGGCTACATGAACCGCAAACGTCCAATATTCATTGATTCAAACGTTTAACCTAAAAAGAGATCACTAAGGGATTAGGGTTCTAATAGGGTTAATAAGGTTAATGTCACTAAGGGATTAGGGCTTAACCAATCAATTAAAAGATGGTGAATCGTTTGATCAATGGGTAAATTTAATGTAAACGTTGATTCAGATTATAAGGTGGGGATCGGAAAGGTGTTTGTTTCTCTTACAGCAATATCTTTTCAATTATTTTTTTAACCTTAAATCTTTATTCTTGAGTTTCTAAACGAACTTTTTAATCATTTTCATTTTCTTAAATTGTTCTCATTTATTTCACAAATCACAATTATTCTCCAACCATTTTTGCTAATCCAACAAGACGAGAATAGTTATAATTACTTCGGTGCTTCAATCCTCGTGGAGAACGATACTTTACTTATCACTTTATTACTTGGAATGATCGGTATACTTGCCGTAATCTCAACAAGTTTTTGCAATCAGCTGCATTACTAGGTCTTCCACGAAATGAGCTGATCAGACTCACCGCAAGATATAAATGACAGCAACTCCAAGTAGGTACTCGAGTTCTAATCAGAAAGGCTAGCAATACATTTGTTCTCATCACTATGTAATTCTAACATTTTAATTATACCTATTACCACAACTTAAAAGGACCATTCGACACATGCCATTCATAAGGCAAACAGTCCAACAATGTAATTCTAACATACAACAGCCAGCAAACAATTCAACAGTCATATTCAGACAGCAAACAATTCAACAATCATACACAAACACCATGAATCAAAATTACTCTCATACCATTTAGTGTGACGCCCTCCCCTGTATGCATCCAAGGGAGATGCCTGCTAAATTTGATTAGAGTCGCATAGTTAAAGTATTCAATTTTGAAAATGCATTTTGAAGTCACCAATAAAATCTTGTCTTGAAATCGGATTTCTTTGAGAAAACAGCTAGTAATTTCATAAAAACTTTTGATGCTGAAATCGTAAATTTTCCAGAAAACCTGTCTGTCTTGCAAAAATCATATAAGATCGAACTTACAAGCTTTTGAAAATTTTCTTTGACACGAAGAAAGTAGACATTTGTGGCTTTACGTACCTATAAAATCTGTAGCATTTGGTGTTCTCTAGCTCCAGAAACATAACTCGCAAGATGCATGATAAAATAGCGTAAAAATCCGAATTTCATATAGGCAGAAATTATTTTGGCAAATCAAGTACCATAGTTACATAAGTTTCATGTAGAACAAAAAATCAAATTACAGCAAGACATGACACATTTCCAACATTTGCCGGTCTCCCAAAACATTACATCATATTAACAAATTCAGCACTTCAAAACAACCAAAAACAGCAGACACATAGTAGTAACTCAAACAAAATTTGCCATATAATCACGTCATCAAATACTTCTTTGTCCTCCTGCAATTTTATAAAAATCGAGCCCCAAAAGGGGTGAGAAAAATCCTAGTAGTGTGATAGAAAAGCCAATAATGCAACAGTATTAATTTAGATACAGAAGTTCCAAAGTTGTCACATCATCAAATAATTTCTGAACAGATACCGAAATGCAACAAAATGTGTATATAACGCCAGATTATTGTATGTTCATAGCACTAAGGTGCACATACTAACTGAACTCAATGGAGATTCCATTTGGCCCTAACAGAGGGGAATTCCAATTGAGGCCTATGCGAACTGAGCCACGGTTCCTTCTCCCTGTTACCTGAGGGATGCCTATATGATGTATGCTCAAACATATGTTTCCTTTCTTAAATTTTATGGTTTCCAAAACTGCATGATCAATGATGCATTTTTGCTGTAATTTGCTTCGCACACACATGACAATATGTTTAATGTATGATGTTCATGAGCATGACAAAAGAATCAGAATCAGAATATCATAGTTCACATGACTAAGACACCAAGACTTTGAAGCATGATGTGTCTCCAAAATCCGAAATTCCAACAAGTCATATTCCAAGTCATATTACAATTACTTTCAAACAGAATTTGATTAAGACACATGAGCAACAAATCAAAAATCCATGAACTAAATTAATAGTCACAAAAGGTTAATCCACCAAACACTTACCTTATGCTTTAGAGTTTTAACCACAATATCATCAATTCAGTCCCCTTTTCTCTAGGCTTGCGCACCTAATCCACAAAATACCAAATCAGAATTCTAATCTACCTTTCCTATAAAACACATGAAATTTCCATGCTTCCAATCCTAGGATTTTAATCGAATTATCATGCTTCCAATGCTAATTAATTTTCTGCCTTAGTTTCAGTTTTACTAATCGTTAACAAATGACAAAACCCAATGTTTCCTATACATGCATGTTCAGTTTTAAGGTCCTCAACTAGGGGCTTCCATTTTTCTTTTAACATAACACTACTTACATGACTTAGGCATGAGTTAATAGACTTTTAGCATGCTGTCTTCCTCATTTTCAACACATGCAAAGCTTAATATTTTTTTCTAATCCAAGGGGTAGTCCCGAAAATTAAGAGGAGCTATTTTCCAAGCTCACAAATCTAATTTTTGTGTTTGCATGCACCAGAGTTGACAAAAACTGACTCGAATAAATTCGTATCGTATCACATGTCAACGCATGAACACGAAATTGACCCACATTAATTTTCTTACAGGTTATTCGTGTCGTGTCATAAACAAATTATTCGTGTCTTATCATGTCATGTCGACTCGTATAATAAGTAACACAATTTGATGTTGACAGATTATTTGTATTGTGTCCTATCAACTCACATGATAAGCAATATACTGAGTTTGCAAACTATTTATTGTATCGTGTCGTGGTAACCTGCAAAATAAACAAGTTGTATTTGTGTCAAAGGTTTTAATCCAATTTCAAATTCGTGTCGTGTTTGGTGGTGTCGACCGTAACTGCCACCTCTATGTTGTCTATATTTTTTCTTAACATTCTAATATAAAAATTAAAAAACAAAAACACATTTTGATATGCATGTAATGCCCATCTATTATAAGTTATTAGTCTTTTAAGATTTAAGGATATAAACATAAAAATTGTAATTCTTTCTCTCAATTTTTTTTTTATCTTTAAATACTTTTCAACTTATCATTGTATAGTCAATGGATGGCCCTAGTTCTCTCCCTTATACCACTCTACTCCCTGTGGAACTTTGGTCCCCCTCTTGTTTTGGTGTTTTTTCTAATGGGAGGTTGCCGCTTGTATCAATCAATAGCAGGCTTCTCTCTCTCTCTGATTTATTTATTTTTGCCATTTTTGAAATAAACTTATCTAGATCTTTTGGATTAATCTGAAAAATATAATACTTTTTTATATCAATCCGGTGTCCAAAGTGACCTGATTAATTCGATTTCGGTTTGTGTTTATATGCTTAGATATATGCTTCCTATCATGATAAATATGAAACTTTACTTTTTGTTATTTTAGATTAGTCACATGCGTCCAGATTGCGGAGTTGCGGGGGTTGTAAGACCTTAAGATTTACCGATATAAGAAACGTGATATGCTCTTCAAATGACATCACGTTATCACGTTATGTATATTCGTCATTGATATTCTACAAAATCAGGAACAAAGTTACATATCATGGGTTAGTATTAGGTGTTTTTTGTATTTTTTTTTTCTCTATAGATAGTTTTATGGTTTTTTTTTCTTTTTTAAAAAAATGTAATTGTAAGTGTTCTCGGCTTCTACTCAAATAAATTTTGATTTTTCCAAAAAATAAAAATTGATAGGTAAACGGTGCTGGTCAAAGGACTTGTAAATTGTAAGTAATCAATCATATTAACACAAAATATATACTTCCATCATCTAATTTTTTTTTTTAATCTATCTCCGGATTAATTTTTGTTTAATTTAGTTCTCTAAATTATTAAGTTAACATAGCATCTTTTTGAAAAGTTGCACCGTTAATATATCTTAAATAACAAAGCATCATCATTAATGATTTAATGAAATTAGCCTTAAAAATGTTATCAAACAAAATTTTTTATAATCATTTAATAACTTACATAAATAATTAAAAATGAGTTAAAAAGAGAGAGTTAGAAGTGGAAATATGTTTATAAAAAAAAGGGGAAATATATATATATATATATATATATATATATATATATATATATATATATTGCTTTGTGTTCATTATGTAAACAAATAATGGCAATAAAAGAAAATGGATTCATACAATATACATTTTACATTTAAAGGGTTAATCTAGTTTTTAGTTTTTTTTTTTTTTTTTTAATTTTTGGGTTGAACAAATTTAAGGGAATGATTGCTCGAATTAAAAGTGTAAAAAGGCGAATTATACTTGACCTTCAATTAAGTGAACCCAAATTATTATATAATCTAACTTCAAAGTCATTAAAAAAACTGAAAATTACTAAGCACTATAAAAGAACTAGTGTAACTCTTCTGTAAAAACCAATAAATTATAACGGTTATTAGAGATATATTGCATTACATATAATCATTATTTTAAAATTAGAACATAAAAAGTATTTTAATTTGAAAATATGGACTCATAGCAATTAAGAAAAGTTATAATTTCAATTATGTTGTCATTACATTAATAAATAGGCAAACGTGCAAATCACAACCACATAAACAAAAATATGTTAGGAAATAATTAAGGGATTGAATATTGTGACAACCAAATAATGTTACGACTAATGTTACGACCACATCTTAACCGTTGATTCCGCCAATCAACGGTTATTATTTTTCAAATCAATCTCATTAATTAATTATTAATTCATAATAAATGATAACCGTTGATCGATAGAAATCAACGGTTAAGATATGGTTGTAACATTAATCGTAACATTATTTGGTTGTCACAATATCATATCCCAATAATTAATATTTTGTTTATAAAACATTTTAAAATTTAAAAAAATAGTTGATGATCATAAAATAAATACATTTAATACAAAACAATACTGTACCCTTCATGCATCTCAACTGATAAAATTACGAAACATTTAATGTAAGTATACAAATTTAAATCTACTCCTTGGATCAATTTAGTAAACCCAGGAATTAAATTTTCATTTTGCATCTTGCACAAAATTCCAAAACACACACACACACACATATACAAAAACAACAACAATAATGTTATCTGTGTGGCAAATGAGTACTTTCACAAAACATCAACACAGACACCAGAGTCAAATTTACATAGAAGTATCACATGCCTTAGATCTGTCTCACACGGCATTCACATTCAGACATTCCAGAGTGTCTGCTCTCGCTCTTCCTTTTAGTTCCACCCAGAAAACCTTCACTTCCAAATTCTCTGGCATCTCTTCCCTCACTTCTATGTCCATTTCTGCTCCAATAATTGAAAACTTTTGCCACCAGCTTGGGTTCCACACCACAAAGTACCCTTAAACATGCTTCTATTTGTCCTATATCCACATGGGAATATTATTTTCCAAAAAAAAGTCATTTTTTTTTGTTTATGAGAATGAACTCTTTTCAATCTCTCTCATGAGACCCAGATCCTAATTTCCATTTTCTTGCATCCCCATTATCTCAATTATCTGAACCTTTTTATGTGTGATTGAGTCCACTTGGTACTCAGATACAAAGAGATCAGGTTTTTCAGGGAATGAAACTTAGCCCCATGTTGATATTAGTTTTTGGAATAGCTTCAGCTACATTTTTAGTGATTGTTGCACTTTATGTGTTCTTTTACTTGAAAAGAGTATCAAAACATGAGAGTAAAGACATAGAAAGCTCAGAAAAGAAGCAGGAAGAGGTAGCTCAGAAGGAGGACTTGATCATCTTTCAAGGTGGGGAGGACCTAACAATATGTGACATATTGGATGCTCCAGGGGAAGTGATTGGAAAATCCAATTATGGAACTTTGTATAAGGCTTTGTTGCAGAGGAGCAACAAAGTGAGGCTGCTGAGGTTTGTGAGACCAGTTTGCACTGTAAGAGCTGAAGAATTGGATGAAATGATTCAGTTTCTTGGAAGGATAAGGCATCCCAATTTGGTTCCTCTTCTGGGATTTTACACTGGGTCAAGGGGTGAGAAGCTTCTTGTTCATCCTTTCTATAGGCATGGGAGTCTGACTCAATTTATAAGAGGTAATGATTCTTTTGCCTGTTGGTTGCTCTTTGGGTTCTATTATTTGGTTTCCCAGGAAATTTCTGTTTTTTCTTTCTTTGTGAAAGTTCATTTGTTTTTGTGTCCTGATTTTATCAATATAATGATTTAGCTGGATCTCTAATAAATTTGAAAATCATTCACTTGATACATGTTAGATATTAATTAGGAGATGAAGAATGTTGAATTGTGGGGGTTTGGGAATTAACCAAGAAACATTGCTGAAGAAGCATCAGTTTTTGTGTCAACTGTTAATCTTAGTAGTTACTTAATACACATGTGAATGATATTTTGCACAACAAAAAAGTTATGTCATTTTTATACTGTGGAGTGAATGTTTGTTGGAATATGTATTATTATTGTTTTATTATTTAAAAAGGAAGTAGTACAAGAATGCTTTGAAGTTTTTTTATGTGCAAATATTATTTTTGGTTTCTCAATGCTTAACATTTGTTTACTTTTCTTTTTTAGTAGTAGAAAGCTAAATATTACTCTTTCTTTCTTCTGCTTTTTTATTTACAATATCCATGCTGATATTAATACTCCTTAATGTTATAATCTTACATTTTGGACATTTTGATGGCATTAGTATTCATTCATCCATTTATGTTCCTTTAAATGGACTTGGAAATATTGAAATCTCCATTAAGAAGGGTTAGTGTTCAAGTAGTTAGGCAGCAGATTTTGAACCTAGCTATTTGAATCATCAGCCCATCTTCTTCCCACCTTAAAGAGTGGCTTTTATTTTGAATTTTATGTTTTATTATTGATCAAGGATGTTCACTTAGCAGATGGAAATGGAGAATGTTACAAATGGTTTAACATATGTAGAATATCCATTGGTATAGCCAAAGGATTAGAGCATCTTCACACAGGACAAGAGAAGCCTATTATCCATGGAAACCTCAAGTCTAAGAACATCCTTTTGGACCGCTCCTACCAACCATACATCTCAGATTCCGGCCTCCATCTTCTGCTGAATCCGACCGCGGGCCAAGAAATGCTTGAAAGTTCAGCTGCTCAGGGTTATAAGGCACCTGAGCTTATCAAAATGAAGGATGTTAGTGAAGAGAGTGATATATATAGCCTTGGTGTAATCTTGTCGGAATTACTTTCAGGAAAGGAACCTATCAATGAGCATCCAACTCCTGATGAAGATTTCTATTTGCCAAATTTCATGAGAAATGCTGTCCTCGGACACAGAATTTCTGATTTATACCATCCATCCATTCTTCTCAGAAACAGCAGAGATGATATAATTCAAGTTACAGAAGAATGCATTCTCAAATTTTTCCAAATTTCGATGGCTTGTTGCTCCCCTTCACCTTCAGTTAGACCTAACATAAAGCAAGTCCTCAGAAAGCTTGAAGAAATTGTACTCTAGAAGACATGGGGGCTTGTAAGAAATTTGTGTGTAGTGGAAGATATTGGACACTTTGGCAGTAGTGATACTGAACACATTTAATTCTTCAAGTTCATCATAAACAATGATGTGGTTGAAGACAACAACATTTATATATGAGAAGTTAGAAAAAAAGAAGTAAATGTTCTGCTTACAAAATCTGGTATTAGCTACCAAAAACAAAGACTTCAGGAAAGTTGATGTAGATGTTAAGGGTTAAAGTCAAATGAGGAATTATAGCTTGAAACTCTAGCTACCTATAAATCTGGCTTCCAAATAAATTACTGACTTTGATTTTGAGATTATGCTTGATAAAACAAGTGAGCATGTGCCATGGATAGTGACAAAAGGAATTTCTGTGATGTCATCCATTCTAATGTTATTCTTGTCGTAGTTTTGATGGGAGGTTATGAAGATTCTTTAACTATCAAGAATATGCTACCCAAGAATTTGTAGCTTGTCTCTAAGTTTTGCTGTTATGGAAAGACACAGAATCTGTGATGAAAAATGCTCTTTATCAACAGTGACACTGTCAATTTCCATGTTATAGCACAAGAATTGAAGCTGCAAAAGTGCAAAGGAATCTGAATAACTATGTAGGCCAGGAATTGGGATCATTTGGTCTTAGATTTTGAACTATCACTAGTATGCACCACAAGAATCTCACAGCAATTCCATTTTAGTGTGTCCTTTATTTACTGGAGATGAGATAATTTTGCTGTTCTTTATTTACTTGAGACCATAGTTTTCCAGTGGCAGTATTGTAATCTTCATTTGATAAAATATTAGTTTTCAGTTATGGACCTCATGGTCTAACACACATTTTTATTCCATCAATTCCGAGGATTCTGATATTTCACGTTTATCAAATAGATAATTAGATTATCAACTACCGTTGCCATTTTTTATTTCTCATTGATAACTTTTAGCTGGTGGAAGGTGGTGGTTGGAAAATTGGTGTCTGAAGGTCTTCTAAGTCATTGCTGGTACATCACTATCTAATTAAGAACAAACAAAAGTGGGTTTATATTATTATTAATCTCTAAATGAAAAAGACCACAATAATAGTTATGATTGCCACTTTAGTCCAACCAATCTTTCCTTTAGAAAATTTGATTGTCACTTTGGTCAAGGACCAATCAACCGTAATTTCGCCATACTCATTGGGAACATGTGGGGGCAAAAGGACTAGGTGGGAAAACATTATACAACTTTATGCTTCCCGCTTTTCCATTAATTAATTTTTAATTCCCAATAAATCTCTATCCCACATATATATATATATATATAGAGAGGTAGGATCCTTTAGCACCGGTGTCGGATTTGAAATTTGACATCTTATTTGAGAGTCGCTAGATTAAAAAAGATCAATGGGTTCAAATGCTTAAAAATCAGAGTCGTTGATCTTTTTTGATCTAACGGCTCTCAGATAGGTGTCAAATTTTAAATTTGGTGTCATATATATATATATATATATATATATATATATATATATATATATGTATATATATATATATATATATGTGTATTTATATATATGTGTGTGTGTATATATATATATATATATATACACACTGTGTATATATATATATATACACACACATATATATATATATATATATATATATATAGGGTATGATATTCTTACACCGGTATAAGAGTTAGAAGTCTTACACTCAATCTTGACCATTAATCCACTTGTATCCAATGACTAACATTACTAAAATTTTTGAGCCGTTAGATATAAATGGAATCAACGGATAAGATTGAGAGTATAACTTACACTGGTATAATATGATCCTGACCCTATATATATATATATATATATGTGTGTGTGTGTGTATATAGCTTTGTGCCTTGACCTTCTACATAAGCATGAGTAGCAACATAATCTTTATCTTAATGTAATCTCAGCTGTCTTTTTGATCCTTTTGTCCTTCATTAATTAATTAATAACCATTTTGCCCCATATTCAAAACTATCTATCAATCTGCCCCTTTAATCGATTAACTTGAAGATTTAATCGATTAAATGGTCAAAACTGGAAAAAAATAGTTGACTTGAAGATTTAATCGATTAAATCTTTAAGTTAATCGATTAAATCTCCCAACATGCAACAAATTAACTTGAAGATTTAATCGATTAACGTGAAGATTTAATCGATTAAATCTTAAAGTCAACTATTTTTGTCAGTTTTGACCATTTAATCGATTAAATCTTTAAGTTAATCGAGTAAAGGAGAAAATAATTATTAATTAATTAATAAAGAGTAAAATGGTCAAATAGCCAATCTCAGTTCCTATATAGAAGATGAAGGCTGCTAGTTACTAAATGACGTTTGATTAAACTTGTCATCACTATTCCTCTCTTTTTTGTCATAGGGGCGGGATTGAATTTGCATAACCACCAATGAACTTAAGGGGCACACGAATACTATTCTTACAATACTTGTAATACTATGGTTGTACGCTTTGCACCAATACTATTGTATTTTATTTCTTCCTTCCTTTCTTTTTATTTTTGACATTGTTTACAATTAACGTTTTTGATTATAGAGAATTGTGATCAATGTAAAATCTGTACGCTTGAGGAATTTACGAGTAGAAATTAGACGGTGTGTACATGTGAAATGTAACCATTTATTTAAAGAAGAGATTTATGGGAAGCTATGTGAGTTTGAGTATGAGTAAAACTCTCAATAGATATGTAAGTTAAAGGATGAGATTCTGTTGCCTTTTATAAGTTGTGGGGGCCCACGAAATGGGTAAAAACTAATAATGTATTTTATAATTCAAAAATGTAATTTTAAGATTATGAAAAGAAAAAAAAAATGGTCAGAAGATGATGCGGATTTTGTTTGATGTTCCCAAAAATAAATTGGGAAATTTTATTTATGGTCCCACGTAAAAATGTGTGAGCAGGAATTTGATCCTAATTCCGGTAACATGATATTCGCAACCCCCAAATAAATTCCCTTGATCTTTCTACTTTTTGGTGGATGTATTAGAGTATAATCTTACACAATTTCTTAACGATAATTATGCTGGAGTGTTTCATAAGTTTTATTTTTACTCCTTTTTTGTGTGGTCTTCTTAAGGTTTGAAAGCAAAGAAAAAGTCCAAAGAAAATATGTAGTAGTACTTCTTTACGTAATTAACATCATTGCATTTTCTTAATTCATTGGGAGTCTCAAGGCCAGTAAAATATCATGCATGTTGCTCAACTCTTTATTGAATGATGAACATTAGACTTTATATGTCCTTATCTAACACATTATATAATGATTGCAATATAAGGTCAAGCTTTCAATGATAATCGTTTTTTCATTAAAAAAAAGTTTATCATCTATCATTTAACATGATCATAAAAATTTTCCTACACACATAACATTTTGTGGGGCCCGCAGCAAATAAAAAATTAAAAAAAATTCGACACGCAAAACGAATCTTTATAACATAACAGAATCATTTTTCCTACAACATAACTCTTATAAAACCCTTAAAGAAAATATGTTTATCATGTTGCATAAAATAAATTATCTCATATAACACAAAAGAAAAAAAAAATGGGTGAAAATTATTTTTTCTTTTTTTTTTATATTAAATTATATATATTTTTTTATATATTATATCTCATACAACATAAAAAATATATTCTTAAAAGTACCGAAAATCAGTTATTTTTAGTGGTGAAATGACCACCAACCAAACTTTCCCCCATACAAATGATAGGGAAGACGAAATGGCTCAAAGTCTAGACCCAGGCCACATGCATCGAATGGCAATAAATTATCCCCAACGACCCCACTGTCGCCAACTATGTTTCAATTAAGAAATGCAGAACACAGTTAAAAAAAAAAAAAGGTAAATTACAATTTAGCACATATACCTTTATTAAAAATTTTCATGGGTGCTGCTTTCATTAAAAAAAAAAATTCAAAAAAATCAGTATCATCTACACAAGGAAGGCAACCGATTGTGGAGAAGTAGACAAGTCAGAAAATTTGTTTGGGTAGCAACATGTATTCACATCAACAACAGACGAAGAAGTTGAAAGTTAATACCGGCCTTGAAGGCCGATGCATGTGAGAGGGGAAAACAAAAATTTTCCTCGCGGAAATACACATGCAAATAGTTATTCATACTTTAAGACAGCATGATGTTTCCTAGTTTACGACCTGATCGTCAGGGAGATCACTTGTCAGGTTTGAAGGATTCAAACTATCTAACGTTGATCCACACCACCCTTCGTCAATGAAGCAAGAACGCTTTCTTGAAAGCCACCAGATGACCACCACAGTGAGGCTTGCTATGCGCTCAATAGGTGAAGATGGAGGCTAGGTTTAGTGTTTAGAAAAGTGAAGTCTTCAACATGAAAACTTCACTAGAGTGTGGCGCAAAGGTGAGGAGAATATGCTAGGTTTTTGTGAAAACCCTAAGGAGGAAATGTTAACCGCGCATAAGATGGTTGTTTAGTAAGGAGAGAAAGAGAAGATTTTCCTCACTTGAAAATCCCTCAAGTTGTGCGCATAAGTGGGAGGATTTGTTGCAATTCAAAATTGCCAACAACTCTCACTTTGAATCCTTATGAGATTAGGTCATTATCCTTTCATGATTCTGACCTAATGGTCATCATATGACCACTCACTTAAGCGCTCCACTCTGTCCTAAATTGAGTCCAGATACGTTGAGTAGTTGCATTCAAATTTGAATCAACTAACTCACTGATTCTCTCAATCAACGAAATCAGAATTGGAGCACATTTAGTTGACAAGATGACACTCATTTGCAACTAAAGTGGCGCACCATTCCCTCATTGGATGAGATCAAATATCTTCTCTTGATGCAGGGGATTTGTTCCAACAAGATCTCATCTTATCCTTTTGTTATGAAACAACTTTTCATAGCCAATTCAAATTCGAATTCAAACATTTAAATTCAAATGTTTAAACATTTTAAATTCAAAATTCAAATTCAAAATTCAAATTTCACATTTCAAATTTCAAATTCAAAATTCGAATTTCAAAATTCCAATTCCAAATTCAAATTTCAAATTCAAAATTCAAAATTTAAATATTTGATAATTAATTTAACTAATTAAATTTATTAGTAATGTCTTCGACCATCCAAGCCCATTACATGATCCATGCACCCTCTTCCCATCAGGTGGGCTTCCAAACAGCTTCTTGGGCTAACAACCATTATTAGGCCCAATACCTTTAAAGCTAGTTCATCATGACTACAAGGTGTTAGTGTGTGACCCATTAGGTCCAACTTTGCCTCTGACATAAATGAGCTCGGGCCCAACAAGCTCACAACCCAATTAATGACAACACAGAGAACTAGCAATGCTTTGTTGCCCCAGAGCTAGTCAGATTAATGACTTGATCATCCTATTACACATATTTGGTTACCGTATGTATTTTCCTTCGTCTCGGTTATCTTCCTATTAACCTAGGGTAAGGAAATGTATCAACCCCTGCGATTTAGGGTAAGCTTTATTTGAAATAGGGAATCTTCAATTTACTGACTCTAAAGGCAGATCATCTCATGATCTCTTTTACTATGCATAGATTCCTGAGTCCCTGTAAATGTCATCCCGATTTCTCCGGTTTATAGATAACCTAATCTCTCACAGAGATTTGACGAATTCCTTCAGCTTATCACCCTAGCCCTGTGCTCTTTCAGGACACGCCCAACAGTATACCTATGAGTCTCCATGTTTCAGGCAGACGAGGCATACAATCAAAGCATGCCTTCTAGATCACAGTCTAGGTAATAACCTCTGGTCTAAGGAAAGACATACCCAAATATAAAGAGACTACTCTAATGATACTATATGTGAAATTTCCTCATAGAGTCTCTTTTTGGGTCTGTTCAGTGCGAGCTATACTCTTATAGGTCCACCCACGACTTTAGCTAAGACATCTCCATATCTGTAGCACATGAGGTCTTTACCTTGTATCCATATACAAGTAAATAAGTCGTGCTAGTCTTACCCGAGATCACTAATCCCCAATCTCAGTGTCTCTAGACTAGGAACATAAAATTAGGAATAGACATGCGATATCCTTGAATCCTCATGATCGTGATCTCATCACAGATACTCAAGAGATACCTGTTCTATTCCAAGGGGTTTATCCAGTTCGTTCATATAATATTAACAATAATATCGAGACAATATGAAACTGGATAAAGAGTGCTTTTATTCATTTGCGACAAACAAAGTTCTACATCTAGTGTCCTTCATTTAATCAAAAGATTATCTCTAGGACACCCATATACTAACAAACTCCCACTTGGCCTAGAGCCAATCAGACCTAAGTCGTATACCCAAAGCCTCATAATGACTATCATGTTTTCTCTGAGAAACAACCTTTGTCAGAGAATCGGCCAGGTTATCATCTGTGGGAACATAATCCATCTTTATATCATTCCTATCAATGATTTCTCTAATCAAGTGATATATGCGGAGCACGTGTTTAGATCTTTAATGAGACCTGGATTCCTTTGACTACGCAATGGCTCCTGTGTTGTCGTGAATCAACTGTATGGGCTCATCCACGCTTGGAAGCACCCTTAGTTCAGTTATGAACTTCTTGATCCACACGGCCTCCTTAGCTGCTTCTGAAGCAGCTGTGTATTCAGCTTCTATCGTTGAATCTGCTGTTGTCTCCTGCTTGGAACTCTTCCAAGACACTGCCCCACCATTCAAGGTGAATACGAATCCTGACTATGACTTGCAGTCATCCTTGTCACTCTGAAAGCTGGCATCAGTGAACCCTTTCACTGTTAACTCATTAACCCCACCATAGACCAGAAACACATCCTTAGTTCTTCTTAAGTATTTAAGGATGGTTTTGACTACCGTCCAGTGACCCTCTCCAGGGTCAGACTGGTATCTGCTCGTAATGCTCAAAGCATATGAGACATATGGTCTCGTACATATCATGGCATACATGATGGATCCAATAGCTGAAGCGTATGGAATTCCACTCATGCGATCCTTCTCAGGCTGTGACTTAGGACACATAGCCCTTGATAGGTGTACCCCATGACTGACAAGAAGAAAACCCCTTTTCGACCCTTACATGCTAAACCTCTTTAGCATCTTGTCAACATACGTGGATTGAGATAAACCCAGCAGCCTCTTGGATCTATCTCTATAGATCTTTATACCAAGTATAAAGGCCACTTCTCCTAAATCCTTCATGGTGAATTTTTCTGAAAGCCACTCTTTCGTTATTTTTAATGTGGGGATGTCATTTCCTATAAGCAATATGTCATCTACATAAAGTACCAGGAAGATGACATCACTCCCACTAACCTTCCTGTAAACACAAGGTTCATCCTCGTTCTTGATAAAACCATTACTCTTAACGACTTCATCAAAACGTATATTCCAACTCCTTGATGCTTGCTTTAGCCCATATATCGACCTTTGTAGTTTGCATACCATATGCTCCTAATCTTTGGTTTCAAAGCCTTCAGGTTGTGTCATGTACACTTCCTCCTTCAAGAACCCATTCAAGAAGGCGGTCTTGACATCCATTTGCCAAATTTCATAGTCGTGGTATGCTGCTATTGCAAGCATGGTCCTAATAGATTTGATCATGACAACTGGTGAGAAAGTCTCATCATAGTCAACTCCTTATCTTTGACGATACCCTTTCACCACCAACCTAGCTTTGTAGGTCTGAACGTTGCCATCTGCATCAGTCTTTCTTTTAAAGACTCATTTGTTACCGATAGGAACTATTTCTTGTGGTTTAGGAACCAAGGTCCATACCTTGTTTTGATACATTGAATCCATTTCAGATTCCAAGGCTTCAAGCCATCTAGAGGAGCCAACATTCTTGACCGCCTCTTCGTAGTTACTTGGTTCATCATCCTCGACAGTTTGCTGATTCTCAATCACAAACCCATACCTCTCAGGTGGATGGATGACCCTCGTAGATCTACGGAGTTGTGTGTTTACTTCTCCATTGGAGAACATCGCCTGCGAAGCAGACTCGGGTTCCTCAATCTGTTCTTGTGGTTCTTGAACTTCTTCAAGATTAATCTTACTCTCACTGCCTCCTTGAGAGATCAAATCCTTCTCAAGGAACTCAGCATTCTTTGACACAAACACTTTGTGTTCATCCATGGAGTAGAAGTAGTATCCTTTAGTACCTTTGGGATACCCCACAAATAGACATTTATTACTCTTAGCACTAAGCTTGTCTGATGTCAACGCTTTGACATAAGCTGGCGATCCCCATACCCTGAGGTAACTCAGGTTGGGTCTCTTACCATTCTATATCTCATATGGTGTGGTCTGAATAGATTTAGACGGTACCCTATTTAGAAGGTATGCCGCTGTGTCTAAGGCATATCCCCAAAATGATTTTGGAAGTTGAGTCTCACTCATCATAGACCTAACCATGTCTAACAAGGTCCTGTTTCTCCTTTCGGAGACACTGTTTTGGTGTGGTGTGTAAGGAGCGGTAAGTTGTGAGAGAATTCCATTTTCTCTCAGATAATCCTGAAACTCATGGCTCAAATATTCACCACCACGATCTGATCATAATGTCTTAATCATCTTGCCACACTGTTTCTCTACTTCATTCCTAAACTCCTTGAACTTTTCAAAGGCTTCAGATTTATATCTCATTAGGTATACATACCCAAATCTTGATTTGTCATCTGTAGAGATAATGAAATATGAGTATCCACCTCTAGCCTCAATAGACATCGGGCCAAATACATCAGTATGAATGAGTTCTAATAACTCACTAGCCCTATACTCTCAAGCCCTTTGGGCTTTTGTCGAATCATTTTCCCAGCTAGACAAGATTCACACTGTCCATAGGATTCCAAATCCTTGGAATCTTGGTATCCATCTCTATGCATCCTAGACAATCTTGTTTCATTAATGTGCCCTAGTCTACAGTTCTAAAGATAAGACTGATTATCCGTCCTAGGTCGTTTCACATCTACATTGAGCACTTCAGTTACCATTTCCAGACACATACAATCAATTTATTAAAGAAGCAGTACCATAAACCATATCATTCAAAATGATAGAAAATGTACCATTCCTAATACTGAAAGTATAAACATCTTGTTCTAAACAAGAAATTGAAATAATATTTCTAGAAATATTTGGAACATAAAGACAATTATTCAAATGCAACAAAAGGCCCGTAGGAAAAATAAGGTCGGCATCTCCAACTGAATGAGCAGCAACCCTTGCTCCATTACCAATGCGGAGATTGATGCTCTCCGGCAAGTATACCGATCGCACAAGTAATAAAGTGATAAGAAAAGTTCGTCTCCACAGGGATTGGCATCTAATATCAATTAAACTTTTTCTTAAAGAATGGAAAAGATTCAAATAGGGTTTGTGTGACAAATATTGTCAAATTTGAATGAAATTGAAATCTGGAAATAAAAAACTTATTTTTGTATTTTTGTTTTGAGAAATAAAACAATAAAAATGAGAAGTGACTTATAAAAAAGATAAGAAAAGCATTGTAGCCAGGGTTCATTCACCAAATGATCCCCGCTTTTTACTCCGGATTGATTTACAATAATCATCTATATAATCACTCAGATAAATTATCATATAAAAAAGATTTAATAGTTAACCCTTAATTCCTTGCAGGGTTAACACTTTAATCCCATGAGGAACCCCAATTCCTTGCAATGTTTCTCATGGGATCATGCAATGTGCGCGATAATTTAAGCATCTACAATCATATAAACGTCTATTCCTAGCACGCATACAGATCGTTATCTTAACCCCTTTCGAGATCAAAACCCCAATATTCCTATCTAGGGTTTTGATCCTCAGAATATCTCCAACTATTAGATCGATCAATTCTAACAGAGGAAATATCAATTTCACATAGAGTAATGATAAAGATAATTATATAAATCAAAAACCATAAACCAATCCTTCGTATCAAGAGTTCACATATGGATCGTGACCCTGACTATAATAAAGAAAACTAGCCAATAATCATCATGGTTGATCTAAAATTCAACATAAACTAAAATAAAAGGGAAAGAAAATACAAAGAAGAAGATCCAAGTTGAAGAACACGAAGAACTCCACGGCTGCCTCCTTTCCTCCCAAGTCAGAATACCCTGTAAAAAGGGACTATTTATAACTTGCTCTTTTTTTCCAAAAATACCCTTTCGAAAACACGGTACTTCTTTCCCGTAAATCGACGCCAGTTGGCGCCGGGTTGGCGCAAGTTTGCGCCGCGCCTCTGTGAGAATTGAAAAGTCGGAACTGCATCTACGTAACATGGCGCAGGTTGGCGCCATTCTTCACCTTTTTGGGTGCCTAGTGGCGCCACCTTTCTTGTGATTTTGGGCGCTGATTTGTGCCAGAATTTGCTTGAATTTGGGCGCTGGTTCACTTTATTTTGGCACTAGGAGGCGCCATGTTGGCGCTAGGTAGCGCCATGTGGTAGCCTCCGGTGCAAACTTCGTAAACTGGCGTGGGTTCGCGCCAGTGTGGTGTCGGTCTGCGCCATGCTTCTGGAATTATGGACTTGCATTAACACCCTTTTATAATTTGTAGTTTTCAGTCCTTTTACCTATATAAATACAACCAATAGGTGAAAAGTATAATTGAAAAGAAAGAATCAATATAATTAGCAAATATATATATAAGTTGCTCTTTTATGAATCAATTCTTATCAATTTTAACACAAAAAACTATACTTGCCAGAGGCACATCAAACCATTCCCAGATTTAAATGTTGCTATCCCCAGCAATGTACAAAACTCAATCCAGGAACTATTCAATTAATCCAACATAAAATTCCAGAGACACTCTTAGGCACAATATGCTGTGCATGCCTAACTGAATATCATAAACTCCCAATAATGTCATCAGCCTCTTAAAGCTACAGGTGTACATTGATTACCCCTCACACAAATAAATAATGTTCACTCAACACTGGGTGTTTAAGGGTATTATGAGCACTCAATTACTCAAAGCTATAACACTTCCATAGGCTTGATGTTGTCCAATTAGCAAGTGCACTAGTCATACAAGTAATAAAAATGATAAGTAAAGATCGTTCCCACGAGGAATTGTGTCAAGCACTGATTATCCACTTGTTATTGATTTGAGTCAACCAAAAATATTTGATTTGCATGAGTTTCTTGTCACTAGAAATGTAATTGCATAAAATAAGATAAGTTTAAAACACAAAGATATGAATATAACTTAAAACAGTAGTCAGATATCAATCTCCCTCAAGTATGAATTTATGAATGAATCAATTTCCATCGTGACTTCTCTATCATGTGATGTTAATCAACCTTTTACTTATCATCAAGATGTAATGTCTTAATACCTTGATGTGTACATTAATCAGAAACCACAATGTCTTGGTGATTCCTTTCATAATACTTGCATTAATTACTAAGGTCTTAAGATTACATTAATATTATAGCATCAATGTCTTGACTACTATAATACTAATGATGAAGTTGTCAACTTTAAAACAATGCAAACATGTCTGTTCTACATCATTTCATAAACAAGAATGATTGATCAAGACAACTTCATACAAGTCACATAATAGGAAAACATAACTTCACATTAATTATTCATAAATACACACTTGAGTTCCATTGAATCAGACTACAAAGGACTCTACTCAGACATAATGAAAGTAAATACAAGGGAAGAAGAAAGAACAAACTTCATTGTCATGATAGTGGATCTTCAATCTTCAATTGCAATGCTACACTACTCCTAAGAATTATTGTGTAAAAAAGGGAGAATTCAGATCCTAAGATCTGATATATGAGAAGAGAGTAGAAAATTGGGAGAGAGAAAAACTATCTAGATCTGTCCTTTTTTCAGGCCTTTTGCCTTTTATAGTGTTACAAGTCTGCTGAAAAATAATGTGGACGCTAAAACGGTCATAAATGGGCTTTTTAGCGTCCGGCTTGATGCGTGACCAACTGCTTTCAACTAACTTGGGCGCTAAAACGGTCTGAATGAGCGTTTTAGCGTCCATGGCTGATAACCTCCCAACTGCTTTCAACTGACTCCAACGCTAAAATGTTTGATTTGAACGTTTTAGCGTTTCAGAACAGAGAAGAATTGCACATTAGAGCGCTAAAACGCTCAGTGTAAGCGTTTTAGCGTTGAGCTCCAGAGGCTTCCAATTCTGATTTATAGCAGCGCGCTAAAACGGTCTGTGTGGATGTTTTAGCGCTCAGCACCAGTAACTTCCTCCTTCGAACTGCAGCAGCGCGCTAAAACGGTCAGTGTGGCCGTTTTAGCGCTCAACACTTAGGCAATTTTCTCCTCCAGAATCTTCTTCCTTCTTTTGATGCTTTTTGGGCTTCCTTTCCCTGCAAGACAATGTAGATTTTCACAAAGCTCTCAGAACTTGTAATTCAGGAAATATTAAGACATTAACCTCCTTATTCAACCAATTATTCATACAAATTAATCCTAATTTGTGCTGAAAAACCTGATGAATCAGGGGTTTATCAAAATTCCCAGATTTGGACATTGTTGTCCTCAGTAATGCACTTGCAACAAAGAGGGATTCCAGATTCTTACAAATGAAACTCATGAGGATAGACTGAATTCAACAAGGGATCACATTGATACAACTTACAACCATGCAATCTCTTGTTTCTCATGACTTGCACAACATCCTATATGCTTTTCAACAGATTAGTATATATGACATACAGAGACTTCCAAACAACACACCCCCTCACTAGGATCTTCTCAAAAATTGTGAGAATTTAACTCTCTTGCATACTGGTGTTTAGGGATCAACATGTCACTCATTCTTCACTGCACTCAAACTTCCATAGGCTTGCCCCTATTCTCATTATTCATGGCACAAATGATCTATAAGGTAGATCAAAAAGGTCTTAACATGGTTGGCAATGAGGCTTGGTGTATGGCTTGACTAGAGGTAAGGCTTTCTGTGGCAGGAAAAGTTCAGATCAAATGAATCAGATTTAGATAAGGGGGAATCACAATATTTGTCATTTCCTTCCTAATTTCCCAATCTTTCTTCCTTTTCATTCTTTGACTTTCTTCCTCCTTTTCTTCCTGACACTTTGTGTCTTTAACAAAAATTTTCTTTCTGTCCTTTTTCTTTCAGACACTTTGTGTCTTTTACCATTTCACTTTACCTCCTCCAAAAACTTAAACACTTTGTGTTCCACAACCTTTTTTTTTTCTTTCCTTCTTTCTCATGTTTCAAACATCTCTTTCATTCACTTATTGCAAAGATACCTTACTTCCCACAAAACACTCCACCCCTTATCACTTATCTGAACTTTTCAGTCTAAAGGAATGGATGTGAGAGTATATTAACAATAAATTAGTCTCAAAGGTTCATGCAACAGGAACTTAAGGGTTGACCTTTTAACTTTCTAGTTCAAGAAGGAAATTCCTCTACCTTATGCATCATCAACCATTTCAAACAAGAAACAAGGCAAGTTCTAGAGTTACTCATGCAGTGAAATGCTCTCTGAACAAAAATTTCTGTATAGGCTCAATTTTCTCACAGTTCAGAGTGCATGCTTGACTTCCTCTCTTTGCATCACAACTAATCTCTCTACTCTTACACATTGAATGAATCATGCAAACATTTCATTTCTCAACATGCAAGGCATAAGATTGTATCCTTAATTTGATCAATCATCTAAGACTCTGATCCATCAAATCCTCATGAAATTTCATAAAAGAAAAAAAAAATTATCCTAATTAAATTTTATCCTAATTCTAGACAACACTAACATCTAACTACACTAAAAATTATTCAGACTAATAAAAACTAAAGAAAAGAGATTGAGATGTTCCCTGTTTTGGCTCATCCACTCGTGTGACCTCTCCATGCAGTATTCACTTGTCATTCAATCACATCACACCCACAATTCCCAGATTTAAACGTTGTTGTCCCCAGCAACTAATTTAAATCTAAAATAGCAGTGGATCACTGAAACACATTCACATACAGTTAATAGCATCAGTACTATCAGAAATGTGAATCTACAAACAGTGAAATCTCAATGTACAGTAACAGATTACAAAATAACCAATATAAATGTACCAACAAAATAACCCAGATACTGAAAAAGCAAAACAAAATAACAACAGGAAGACTGCAAATCATGACTCCACAAAAGATGCAGTCGCCTCATCATCAGAGTCAAAGGGGTCTCCTGGGTCAGAATGCGGGAGCGGTGTATAATCTGTCTGTGCAGCACCTGTACTGATCCCTGCTCCTGCACTAACCCCGACTGATGGTCCGGCACCATCCTGACTCGCAGCAACTGGCTCTCCACCCGGGGCCTGAACATCCTGCTCAATGTCATCATCAGAGGACTCGCTGTCATCACGCATATGGGCGGCAGCTGCTGCCTCAAAAGCATCCTCTTCCTCAGAATGAGGGTACACAGTAGGCTGAAAAGTGGACGTCTCAAGTCCCTGGGCCTCACAAATGTCGTTCAGCATCTTTATAACATGTGTCTGGAATGACTGCTGACCCGCCTGCATAAATTTGAGGCGATGACGTAAGTGGCCCATACGCATGTCTCCATTTCTCAACCATTGTTCCCCTGCTCTAATGCGCTCTTCGAAGTCAGCATCCTCTGGCTTCTCTCCTTGCTTCCTCCCCGGTGTCAATCCCTTTGCACCTTCCCCTCCAATTCTTAACTGATCCCTGATCAGCTTGGCATCAATTTTTAGGTGCAATTTGACTTGCACTCCATTATCAGTAATGTCAACTCCAGCTTTCTGGCATAACAGCTGAATCAGAGAGCAATGGCCAAGAGAGAATGTACTGGTGTTAGAGTGGGCCATATCATAAATATTGTCTTGAAGAAGGGTAGGCAACTCTACTTTCCCCTTATTCATGATAGTGGAAATCAAAATAGACCGCATCAAGTTCACCTCCACCTGATTAGATAAAGGCATGATATTAGAGACAATGAAATGGAACCAGACTCTTACTTATCTATTTAACTTCCTCAACCGCAGCAGTTTGGGATTGACCCCATCATTTGTCATCTCCCATTTCTCCCCAGGTTTTGCAACTGTGTGCAAAATGGGTTCAGCCGCCCCCAATTTGGTCCATCCCTCAAAGGTAGGATCCCTCCTCCTGGGTCGGACATCAATCTTCCGCCAATTTCGGCGGAAGTCACAAGTCAAGGCCTGAGTAGTGTCACTGCCTTTGATCTTCAGCAGCTTCTGGATGGTATAAGCATCATATTTGACCTGCTTACCTCTCACCCAACTCATGAAGGTCCTCTGCCCTCCTTGATCTCCATTGTAAGCATTGGCAAAAAACTCCCGGGCTATAGCCGGGCTGCTGTTGACCAATATCTCCCCAAAAGTGACCCATTCACGTCTCCTCAGTTGAGACTGGAAATCTGGGTATTCATCCGTGTCCAAGATGAATTTGCGTTCCCGGACGAATGGCCTATGAGAGGTTTTCTTGTTGAAGCGGCCTTCATATTCGGCACTTCGCCAGAAGTGCTCATCATATGTAGGAGGTGGTGGTGTTGAACCTTTGGCCCCTCTTGCCCTCTTTTTGTTCTATTTCTTTGGTGGTGAAGCCGACATATCTGGTACAACAAAGGAAAAGTCAGTGATGTAATGAACAATGTGGCATATAACTCCCAGATTTAAATGAAGAACATGATGCAAATTAATCCCTCATTACACCAGTGACACCCCCCTTAATTCCCAGAATCAAGTAAAAATCATGTTGTGCAGCAGGGGCTGGGCGCTAAAACGGTCACATGGAGCATTTTAGCGGCCTAGCCGCAATCCTGGTTTACACTGTATGAGCGCTAAAACGTTGAGAACCAGCATTTTAGCGCCCTGACTGTTCTAAGTCAGGCATTTCAACAAACACCTTTGTGTGTGTATGCAGTGGTTGAGCGCTAAAACGGTCATTGGGAGCGTTTTAGCGGTTTGGCCATAATCCTGTTGTATCCAGTCTGAGCGCTAAAAAGGGTGTTTCCTTTTACAACTTTCATAAAGAAAAACAAACGCAACCATGAATACATATAAATTTATGAACATAGCAATCGAATTTACATGTTCATAAAAACAAAAATTTTAAAAACTTAAAGCATTTGTGATTCAAAATCCATGCAGAATTTAAAATTTAACCCTTTAAAGATTTTGACCGTGAAAAACACTTTTCACAAACAAGGTACCATCACCCGCCGATGGTAAAGCAACCGGGCTCTGATACCACTTGAAAGTTAATACTGGCCTTGAAGGCCGATGCATGTGAGAGGGAAAAACAAAAATCTTCCTCAAGGAAACACACATGCAAACAGTTATTCATGCTTTAAGACAGCATGATGTTACCTTGTTTACGATCTGATCGTCAGGGGATAACTTGTCAGGTTTGAAGGGTTCAAACCCTCTAACGTTGATCCACACCACCCTTCATCAATGAAGCAAGAACGCCTTCTTGAAAGCCACCAGATGACCACCACTGTGAGGCTTGCTATGCGCTCAATATGTGAAGATGGAGGCTAGGTTTAGTGTTTAGAAAAGTGAAGTCTTCAACATGAAAACTTCACTAGAGTGTGGCGCAAAGGTGAGGAGAATAGGCTAGGTTTTTGTGAAAACCCTAAGGAGGAAATGTTCACCCTTTGTGCGCATAAGATGGTTGTTTAGTAGGGAGAGAATGAGAAGATTTTCCTCACTTGAAAATCCCTCAAGTTGTAAGCATAAGTGGGAGGATTTGTTGCAATTCAAAATTGCCAACAACTCTCACTTTGAATCCTTATGAGATTAGGTCCTTATCCTTTCATGATTCTGACCTAATGGTCATCATATGACCACTCACTTATGCGCCCCACTCTGTCCCAAATTGAGTCTAGATACGTTGAGTAGTTGCATTCAAATTTGAATCAACTAACTCACTGATTCTCTCAACCAACTAAATCAGAATTGGAGCACATTTAGTTGACAAGATGACACTCATTTGCAACTAAAGTGGCGCACCATTACCTCATTGGATGAGATCAAATTCTTCTCTTAATGCAGGGGATTTGTTCCAACAAGATCTCATCTTATCCTTTTATTATGAAACAACTTTTCGTAGCCAATTCAAATTCGAATTCAAACACTTGAATTCAAATGTTCAAACATTTAAATTCAAAATTCAGATTTTAAATTCAAAATTCAAATTTCAAATTCAAAATTCGAATCTCAAAATTCGAATTCCAAATTCAAATTTCAAAATTCGAATTTCAAAATTCAAATTCCAAATTCAAATTTCAAAATTCAAAATTTAAATGTTTGATAATTAATTTAACTAATTAAATTAATTAGTAATGTCTTGGACCATCCAAGCCCATTACATCATCCATGCTCCCTCTTCCCATCAGGTGGGCTTCCAAACAGCTTCTTGGGCTAACAACCATTATTAGGCAAAATACCTTTAAAGATAGTTCATCATGACTACAAGGTGTTAGTGTGTGACCCATTAGGTCCAACTTAGCCTCTGACATAAATGGGCTCGGGCCAACAAGCCCACAACCCAATTAATGACAACACAGAGCACTAGCAATGCTTTGTTGCCCCACAACTAGTCAGATTAATGACTTGATCATCCTATTACACATATTTGGTTACCGTATGTATTTCCCTTCGTCTCGGTTATCTTCCCATTAACCTAGGGTAAGGAAATGTATCAACCCCTGCGGTTTAGGGTAAGCTTTATTCAAAATAGGGAATCTTCAATTTACTGACTCTAAAGGCAGATCATCTCATGATCTCTTTTACTATGCATAGATTCCCAAGTCCCTGTAAATGTCATCCCGATTTCTCGGTTTACAGATACCCTAATCTCTCATAGAGATTTGTCGAATTCCTTCAGCTTATCACCCTAGCCCTGTGCTCTTTCAGGACACGCCCAACAGTATACTTATGAGTCTCCATGTTTCAGGCAGACGAGGCATACAATCAAAGCATGCCTTCTAGAACACAGTCTAGGTAATAACCTCTGGTCTAAGGAAAGACATGCCCAAATATACAGAGACTACTCTAATGATACTACCTGTGAGATTTCCTCATAGAGTCTCTTTTTGGGTCTGTTCAGTGCGAGCTATACTCTTATAGGTCCACCCACGACTTTAGCTAAGACATCTCCATATCTATAGCACATGAGGTCTTTACCTTGTATCCATATACAAGTAGATAAGTCGTGCTAGTCTTACCCGAGATCACTGATCCCCAATCTCAATGTCTCTAGACTAGGAACATAAAATTAGGAATACACATGCGATATCCTTGAATCCTCATGATCGTGATCTCATTACAGATACTCAAGAGATACCTGTTCTATTCCAAGGGGTTTATCCAGTTTATTCATACAATATTAACAATAATATCGAGACATAATATGAAACTGGATAAAGAGTGCTTTTATTCATTTGCGACAAACAAAGTTCTACATCTAATGTCCTTTATTTAATCAAAAGATTGTCTCTACGACACCCATATACTAACAGAAGCACTGACAGAAGATTTACTGGGCTATATTTGTCTCAAATTTCAGTGTTGTGCTTTCCCTTCGTGTGGAATTCGGAATTACCACGTTATTTTTGGTAATTTGCATAGTAGCTTTTCTTTGTTAATCAGATTATTGGTAATTAAGGATACTGGTAAAAGGAATTTTGTTTAGTTGTAATTCAAAACGTGGAATTCATGTTTATCAGAGTAGTTTTCCCAGTCATCTTTCAAATAACCCTGTACCAAACACATCTAAAAGTTCCTTAGTTTTGAGGTGATCATGAAATCCTTATGCCAATTGAACTTTAAATCAATTCAAATTTCAATCTTTGTCCAAGCCTTGTTTTATTGAAAACTTTGTACTTTCATTGTTGTGAATTAAGTGCTCTATCTGTTAGCTAAAGTACCCATTTTGATTGCAGAAGGACTTACTTGAATTAAGACCCTATTTGCTCAAACACAATTATCCTTGTAAAATCTCTTGAAATTTTTGTTGATGAACTCCTAATATCAATCTATATTCTTAGTCTACTAGTAATTCTAGACAAAAGTTGATTGATCTATTCAAAACTTATGTTGTTGAGCTGTTCAAATTTAACCCAACCCATATATTGTTCTTGAGTAAATTGTTAACTTGAACTTCATATTCTGTTAGTACTTGAGTTATGTTACAGAACCAGTACTGACAGTCGTATTGTTTTTTATCTGCTGTCCTTAACGGTGAAATAAAGCCTTTTATCTTTGTTTAGGTTCTGAATTGAGTTACATATAATTATATCATTAGTACTACTTGGCTGAACCATTTCTCTTTTTACTACTGACCTCTGATTATTATGCTTTAACTGTAATTCACAGGTCCTCTAATGGTGTTTCTCACAAACACTCAAACACACAAATAAGTCTCTGAATATACCTCTTTTGAATTACTGTATCTTTCAAGCCTTAATATTCTTTTTCTCTGGCTATATTTGATATGAAATACAAAGGACCTATTTATAGGCCAACATACAAAAGCTTAAAGACTCTAAACAACACAACTCTTCATAACTAAAAGACACAACTCTTCACAACTCTTCATAACTAAAAGACACAACTCTTCACCAAACTCTAAGCATAATAATTGTCCACTAACAAATTCCTAAGGACATATCCATTCACCACAAAACTCTTCATTTTCTATTTTCTTTAATTAAATAAAGTTTAAACCAACAAAACTCCCCCTTAAACTTTAATTCTTCTTTTTGATTTTTCCACCGGTTGATTTTTTTCGCGCTGCTTCCATGTTGCATTCTTTTCTTCAATTTTTCTTTTGTCCGGCGGTTCCTTCATTGGTGAAAGATAGACAGTCTTGAATTTTTCTTCGTTAACCACTTCCACCATTACACCTTCCATTTTTCCGCTCTCAGCTTCTTCACTGTCGGGTTTTCTATCCGAAACACCTGCTTCGGCTTCTTCTACAACAATATCCACTTCATCGCCGGGTTCTTCTTCAACAAGTCTAGCTTCCACGCGCCTCTTCGATAGAATCTCAGACCACCGTCCTCCAGGGAATTGGTCTCTTTTCGGTGGTGTCGACATCTTCCACTTCCACCATAAATTCAATGCAGTCTCCGACTTCTGACTTCCAACCCGAACCACGCCTATGCCGGTCTCCGACATCAACCTCATCACGCCGGGGTCGAGCTTTTCTCCAAAACATGAACTCGGTGATTTAGTCGGGATCTCCCCCATCATGGTTATCAACACGGAACTCGGATTCGCGGTCTCCTCCATGCCGGTCTCCATCAAGCACCTCGGCTTCTCAATCTCCTTTTCGATTTTTGACTCTGTCTCCAGACACTCAGGTTCTGCGAAGTCTTCTACCTCGACAATGGACTCTTCGTTCCCGTCCTTCTCCGCTTCTATCTCAACTCCCTTGTTCTCCTCCTCTTCTATCTCGTCTCCCTTGGCCACAGTCATCTCCGTCGTCTTCTTCTCCGAGTCGTCTCTTACGCGCTCCGACACGTCAATCTCCTCCGCGGATGCGTTGCCGTTGGCAACCTCGGATTCCGCCATCTCGGTCTCTTCTTCATCCGCATCATTCTCCTCATCTTCATCATCATCATTGAAGATTTCATCTTCTTCATTAATCAGATCAAAACGTCCAGGCAAGTATTTTGTTATGAAGGCCATTAGAAAATTCTTCCATATATTATTAAAGTCGCGGCAGTTCCATGTACGGAACCATTTGATTGCGCTTCCTCTGAGTCTTCTCATGGCTACCTGCCATTTGTACTCCGTCCAGGTTTTTTCTTTCCGAAAAAATTCCTTCAAACAGAGAAGCCAATCTAATGCTTCATCCTTATCTCCATGGAAGAGTGGTACCTCCAACTCACTCTTTTTCTCCATAGCTCTGATACCAATTTGTAATTCACAGGTCCTCTAATGGTGTTTCTCACAAACACTCAAACACACAAACAAGTCTCTGAATATACCTCTTTTGAATTACTGTATCTTTCAAGCCTTAATATTCTTTTTCTCTGGCTATATTTGATATGAAATACAAAGGACCTATTTATAGGCCAACATACAAAAGCTTAAAGACTCTAAACAACACAACTCTTCATAACTAAAAGACACAACTCTTCACAACTCTTCATAACTAAAAGACACAACTCTTCACCAAACTCTAAGCATAATAATTGTCCACTAACAAATTCCTAAGGACATATCCATTCACCACAAAACTCTTCATTTTCTATTTTCTTTAATTAAATAAAGTTTAAACCAACATTAACAACAACATCAAAGCTGGCCAAGGCATTCATAATTGTGATCTTGCTTGCCAAGTAAGTGCGTAATCACATCAGACTGTGTTGGATGTTATTGTGTGATCCTGTGTATCGAATGTGCATTTATAATATGGTGTGTAAACTGACTGCTGTAAAATAGGTAATTAATTGAACTTATTACATTGAACATCATCTAGTTGCTTCTAGTGAGCACTTGTTCCACTATCACTCAATTATTACTGAAACTTGGAATTATGCCTATGCATGAAACAAATTCGTTCAAGCCTTTAAGATTATGCCACATTGTCTAGAGTGAGTGCTTTGAGGTTTCTGAATTGGGTATATCTATATACATATGAAATTTATTGAATATATTGTGGGATTATTTGAATACACTATGGATTGTCCTCATCAGAAAAAGGCATTTAGAATTGGACCTCTATTGCTTTATTGAGTAACAAAAAAAAATAAAAAAATTATGCAGGTTGAACTAAACTTATGAATTTATTTCAAACGTAATCTTCTGTATTTAGTTTTTCATAGCCTTGGTACATTGATCGGTCATGAAGTATAAGCATAATCTTACATTGAAGATGTGATGGGAAGAGGAGGAGGATCAATGTGATGTGAGAATAATAGAATAGCAATGACCTAAATCGAAATAAGGTGTTACATAGGTGGATAATTTGAATGTTCAATGTCACTTGTTGAGTTATGTAAGAGTGTAGCCTGAATGAGAGAGGTTACAATATGATAGGTGAGGATAAATTTGGCTTAATGTGGGAAATAATTTAAAATTGCATATCAGGATTGGTCTTCTTGTTCTTCATTATACGCAGCATATGTTGCTAGAGTTAAGATGTTCTTGTTAAAATCTAACATCCTAAATGTCATAGGTAAATAGTCCTCTGCACTTTCAAGATGAGTTGAGCTGCAAATATATAATAGGTGTCATTTTGTGTGTTGTCATTTGTCCTTACATCAGTAAGCCTCACCAAAGTCATGACATGATTTTGTTTTAGTGTGAACTACATAACCCTTATTAACCAAAACATACCAGATCCTGCATTCCATTCCTATTTAGTTTTACCTTTTATATGAAATTAATGTAATATGTCTAAATTTTTACTTAGTGAATCATCAACTTTCTGTTGCATTGTACTTTTGCCAGCTATAGACTAAAATTGTAGTTTATTTAAGGTACTAGTATGCTAAGTGATGGTGTAAGGACTGATCAATAAGAGTGGTAATAAAATAGACCATCCAATTCCTTTCCTTTAGCTTCGTCCATGGGTAGACAAGTTTCAATTGAACAACTAGAACCCAAGAGTGGACAGCTAAGAGCTGCAGCAGCACCAACTTTTACCTTGCATGTAGCTGCCTCCATGGGTATCATTGAACTGAAACTAAATCAAATCTTTTATGTAAACTGAGTTTGCTGTGGCTTCAGCCTTCATGTGATAAGTTTTCTTGGTAACTAATCTGATTAGCATAACTACCAACATCTAAACTTCATTTGTTGAGCGTTGGTCCTTGACTAACTACTTGACATAACGTACTCTGATATGATATTTGCAACACCATTGAATTTTTGTCTAAACAATTTCTGATGTATTATTGGTTTACTAACTTGATGACTGTAACGGTAATGGGATATTGTAACGGTAATGGGATATAATATAACGACAATTGTAACGGTGATGGAATGTAACCGTTGTAACGTTAATTGTAACGTTAATTGTAATAATGTTTTCTTTTGTAACGTTCATCCTTCATGGTTATAAGTAGGTGTGTGGTGTTAAGAAAAGAAATCAGAAAATTATTGGAAATTCTCTTCTCTCCCTTGACTCTTTCTCTCTCAATTCCCTTTTCTCCTCATCTTATCCTTTCTGCAATCTTCTTCTTCTGTAGCATCCACTACAATGGTGCTCTCGTCGATCTACTCTTCCTCCATAGCTAAAAGTAACATTCATCCTCTTCCACACCAAATCATTGATCCCCAATTTCACCCTTCCATCGCACCTACCATTCCATCATGCTGGAATGATATCACTGTCGCACTTCATGCAATCGACCAATCCCTTGCAAAATCGCGTGCTGAGTTCGCAAGGTCTAGGGCCAAGATGGAAGCTGATTTCACAAGGGTTCGAGCCGAGATGCGGTTTGATTTCGCAAAGATTAGGGCTGATATCGATAAGATGCACGTTGATCTGGAAGATATAGCTGCTACTAGGATTCAAAGGATATTTCGTGGATATCTTGTGCGGCGTCAGCGATTAAGGAAACCCGAAGCCCCTACGACTACAGACCTGTGGATGGCGTCCCTCCCACAATCAATGAGCGTGCCCACAAGCTCTGCACTAGCTCCGATTGGTGGAGCGTCCTCAGCCTCCATTTCGTTTGGTGGATCATTTGTTGCTAAGGGAAAATCTCGTTCATTGCAGATCCTTCCTTCCAGATCTCAGATGTCCTGAACCACCCTCATCCATTCCAGGTTCCTGTATTTGAACCCCCTGTGTACGGTATTATCGCTCCACGCTCTGAGATCTTTGGTGTTGAAATTCCCTACACACTAAGTACTAAGCCATCCTTGCCTAAGCCACCAGATTCAACTTGTGCAATGGTTTGTGATCCTAATTTGGCTAGGAAGAGATTATCTTGTTATGCACACAAGATGTTTGTTGAAATGGCTGCCCATGATGATACCTCTAACCTCAAGCTGCTACACTCCAATTGGAAAAATATAGAGCTGCTGTTCAAAAAGACGCCTCTTCCACAGCATGATGTAGTTTATGGTGGTATGATCAGGGAGCTTTTACTCTCATTTAAGAAGGCACCTGGTCAAAAACATGGTATTGTTATCTTTGACCCTGGTATTGTTATAACTCAACCTCGAGGACGAGGTTGGTTTGAAGGGCAATGGAATGTAACGGTAATGGGATATTGTAACGGTAATGGGATATAATATAACGACAATTGTAACGGTGATTGAATGTAACCGTTGAAACGGTAATTGTAACGTTAATTGTAATAATGTTTTCTTTTGTAACGTTCATCCTTCATGGTTATAAGTAGATGTGTGGTGTTAAGAAAAGAAATCAGAAAATTATTGGAAATTCTCTTCTCTCCCTTGACTCTTTCTCTCTCAATTCCCTTTTCTCCTCATCTTATCCTTTCTGCAATCTTCTTCTTCTGTAGCATCCGCTACAATGACCGAATTGTAAGCTTTCAATTTTGAGCAAATTAGTTCTACCTTGGCTGAATTAAAACCTTGCCTTAGCATTATTAAAAACTTGATACGTTGTTTCTATGATCCTTGAGTAATAATATTGGTCACATTAAAATATAGATAATATTAGGAAATTTGTAGATATCTGAGGCCTGTGCAAACTGAATGTCGTTGTTTTATTTGTGTAACTGACTTCCAAAGAGGAAGTTTGTTGAATCTGTTATATCTGAGTTAGTCTGTCTGGCCATAAACTGGTCCTCCAGAATATCTGCGCTATGTTTGGTCATTTTGTAAGACCCATTTCATTGAGTACTTGAAAATCTACATGGGCTACTTCAGGCAAGCGCATAACCTTGTGTAATACGTTGAATTAATATATTTGGTGACATTGTAACATTGTCTTGTCGGCCATTCATGACATTACTTCAGACACCTCTTTCCTTAGTCTGAATGAATTATTGTAGACCATGAAAAGTATGCAGTAGGAGTGTCTTGAAAGTGGGGGTATATACTACATGAATAATATCGAAATCTTTATGATAAGTAGCTACTTAAATTCCGGGGAGAACATATCCTGAACTCCCTAACAGATATGAGTTGAAGTTTAGGGACTAACTTCAAATTAAGGTGGGGAGGTGTGACATCCCAATTTCATCTAATATAGATTTTTATTTCAATAAAAATTAATGTCTAATTACTTATTCAGTTGTATACCTACTTTAATTAAAATCATAGTATGATGACTAAATCCCTGGTAAGATAATTTAGAATCTCAGTATGGCTAAAATGGTCCAACCTTTAATTACTGCCCCTTTTATAATGAAGGTGATACGAACCTCCATCAAGATATCAGAGGAGAGGACACCAGAGAGAAGGAAGATGAAGAAGGAAAGAACTTGACCAGGGAAGAAGGAGATGAAGTACTGTGAATGGGAAAGAGAATTAGAGTCAAAGCAAGATGGACCAAGGACTTTTTTATGGGAGCACGTGGACAATAGGTGGCACTCATGCTGAGTGCGTGGCACCAATTTGAGGGAGTGGGTTTTGGTATTCTAAATGGGCTTAAGTTGTTGTGTTAGCCCATTTACTATGTTTGTCTTTTTGCTAATGTCATGGGTTTGGATTTTTCTCAGCCCAAATGCATTTCTTTTACATTCAGCTTGTCTTAAATAGCTGAGAGGAACGAGGGTAGGATTAGCTTAGTACTGATAACTGAATTTCTTCCTCTCCCTTATCAACTTTTCTGGAGTTGTAGGCAACCTCGAATTGCCTTTGGTTGATTGCTAAATAAAATGTTTCTTTTTAATTTCTTCATTCTTGATTTAGTACTATCCTTTGGTGCTTTCATTGTAAGGCAACTTCTGACTGATCTATGGCAGAAGGAACTCGTAGTAGTGTTAAGTACACAACAATGGACGAATGAATGGCACGATTGGCCCATCATGATGAACAATTCAATGCCTGGGTAACCAGTTGAAAGAGATGAACATGAAGTTAACGATGATTGAAGCAAAATGGGATCAAAACCAGAAAAACAAAACCAAGACCAAAACTACATCCAGTGACAGATTGTGACCTTTCTTCAGCAATAATGCCTTTAAATTCGTGAAGCTCACAATTCCACGATTTTCAGGGGGAAGTCCTGAACCCTGGGTCCACAAGATCCAGCAATTTTATGGGTTTTACAACCTCGCAGATGCTGAAAAATTCACCCTCACCTCTTTCCACATGGACGGATCTGCTGAGGAGTGGTATCATTGGATGGACCGTAATGGTCGATTGAGGAATTGGGACCAATTTGTAGCTGCCTTACGTGCTAGGTTTGGCCCATCACGTTACAGAGATTTGAGAGGAGAGCATGGGCGTCTAACTCATATGAACACAGTGACAAAATATCAGGCTCAGTTTGAACAGTTGGCTAAACCAGGTCATGGGAGTAGATGATGTGAGCCTCCAAAGCTACTTTGAATCTGGGTTGAAATCAGAAATCCGCAAGGAGGTACGTATGCGTTTACCTACAACACTAGAACAAGAAATTGATTTAGCTAAGATAGTGGAGGATAAATTGCATGATAAAAGTACCGGGGGAGTATTTCATGGCCGAAACAACATGAACCCAGGAAATATAGTTCGAACCGGTTTGTTACCAACTCCCACACCCTAAAAACCAGCTACTATGAACACATGAAATTATAAAGGGGGAATACCTTTGAAGAAGTTAACTGCAGCCGAGATGATGGATCGGCGAGAGAAATGACTCTGTTACTATTATGATGAAAAGTTCAATAGGAGCCATGTTTGCAAATCCAAGATGTTTATGTTGCTGGTACTAGAGGAGTCAGAAGACACCATGGAGGAGGATCAAGGGTTGGAGTGCGAAGTCAACATTGAGAAGATAGGGGGTGAAGAACTAGTGATGCCCGAAATTAGCTTGCATGCTATGGCTGGGCAGCATCCTACGAGCACTTTAAGAGTCCAAGGAAAGATCAATCATGCCACCGTGCAAGTTCTGGTGGATGGAGGGTCATCTCACAACTTCATTCAGGAGCGATTGGTGAAGTTTTTGGGGCTAAATATGACACTAACTCAGACATTCCAGGTGCTAGTGGGCAATGGGAAGGTGATGAATTGTTTGGGGCTGTGTTCACAGGTCTGTGTGGAGATCCAAGGCCACCAATTTAATCCGGACTTATATGTACTGCCTATCCAAGGAGCTGAGATCGTCTTAGGAATGCAGTGATTGTCGGAATTGGGGGATGTCACCATTAATTACAAGAAGTTAATAATGAAGTTTGAGAAGGATGGCCAAGAGGTTGAGATTCGAGGAGCATCTTGTCTAACCATGAAAGCAATCCAATTGAATCAATTGCGTAAGCTCACCACATCTGATTCAGTTGCTTGGATTTACCAGATTCAGGCAGTAGAGTATGGTAGGGCAGAACCGAACTTAGGAGGGGATGACATTGACTAGGATATGCAGGTGGTATTGAATGACTTCAAGGGAGTGTTTGAGAAGCCCACCAGCTTACCTCCAGCTCGTCATTTGGATCACCGAATTTACCTGGAACCTGGAACAAAAGCCATAAATGTTAGACTCTACCAATATCCACATTTTCAAAAAATAGAAATAGAAAAATTGGTAAAGGAAATGCTCGAATCCGGAGTGATAAGGCACAGTCTAAGCCCTTTTTCCTCTCTTGTGCTGCTTGTAAAGAAAAAGGATGGGACTTGGAGATTCTGCGTGGATTATAGGGCTCTTAACCAGGTAACCATTGCCAATCGATTTCCAATTCCAACTGTAGATGAAATGTTGGATGAACTTGCAGGGACTGCCATCTTCTCCAAAATGGACCTTAGGTCAGGATATCATCAGATTCGGATGGTTGAGCAAGACATTTATAAAACTGCATTCCGGACTCACGAAGGTCATTATGAGTTTGTGGTCAAGCCGTTTGGGCTCACAAACACACCAGCAACGTTCCAAGGGATCATGAATTCAGTATTGAAACCATTTCTGCGCAAATTTGTCATAGTCTTCTTTGACGACATTTTGGTTTATAGCATGACACTAGTGGATCACTTAGACATCTGAGGCAAGTCCTGACCTGTCTACAAGACCACCAGCTCTTTGCTAAACACGAAAAATGCCCCTTTGCACAACCGGAAGTGGAGTATTTAGGGCATGTGGTTGGGGTACAGGGGTTCGGCCTGATTAAAATAAGATTAAGGCAATTATGGAGTGGAAGGAGCCTACTACAGTGAAACAGTTGAGGGTGTTCCTTGAGCTAGCAAGGTACTACCGGAAGTTTGTGAGAGGATTTTCATAGCTGGCAGCGCCTCTAACCTCCTTGCTCCAGAAAGATGCTTTCAGGCGGAATTCAAAGGCAGTAGAAGCCATGCAGCAACTCAAAGTAGTATTGTCTAACCCTCCAGTGTTGGCATTACCGGACTTTAGTAAACCTTTTGTCCTAACCATGGATGCATTTGGAATTGGCATTGGAGCGGTCTAGAGTCAAGACAACCAGCCAATAGCCTACTTCAGCCGCAAGCTTTCCCCCAAGGTGCAATAATTATCCACCTACATCAGGGAGCTATTTGCCATAACCGAAGGGGTTGCCAAATTTCGCCAATACCTGTTGGGCAGCAAATTTACAATTAGAACAGATCAACACAGTATAAGGGAGCTCTTGGCCCAAGTTATTCAAACTCCAGAACAACAGCGCTTTTTAGTAAAATTATTGGGTTATGATTATACCATAGAATACCATCTTGGTGCTATCAACAAGGTAGTCGATGCCTTATCTCGAGTGCATGAAAGGGAAAAGGACAAGATTGTTGATCGGGCCATACTGCTTACTATGTCCACCTTGATTAATCCCTCGTTATAATCCTTCAGAGCCGAGGTCAAAAGCAAACCAGATTTAATGAGCATAGTTCAAGCAATCGAGGAGTAGAGGAAAAATTATGTGCATAACAATTTCAAAGAGGGCTTGATTTTTTTTAAAGGGCGAATAGTCCTTGCTAGTCATTCTGACCTCAGAATTACCCTGTTACATACATTTCAATCATCAGTAGTTGGAGGACATAGGGGAATCAGAAAAACCCCGCAACGGATTTTCACTCATTACTACTGGCCAAACATGAAGCAGGATGTGCAAGAGTTAGTACGGACCTGCCCCATCTGTCAGGTTACTAAGTATCAACCCCTGTCCCCTGCTGGGCTCCTGCAACCGTTGGCTATTCCACATGCGGTCTGGGGGGATCTCTCGATGGATTTCATAGTGGGCTTTCCTCCATCAGATGGTAAGACAGCCATTATGGTTGTGGCGATCGGTTGTCGAAGTATGCCCATTTCTCTGCTATAGTTGGGAATTTCATAGCTTCGAAGGTGGCATCTGTGTTCGTCTCCGACATCTTCCGTCACCATGGGGTTCCCCGCTCCATTGTTTCAGACCGAGACAGGGTCTACATCAGCAAATTTTGGCAGGAGCTATCGCGACTAAGTGGAACTCGTCTCCATTTCAGCACGGCCAGTCACCCTGAAAGCGATGGACAAACAGAGGTTACTAATTGTGGGTTAGAACAATACCTGAGATGTTATACCATGGATAATCCGAAGCACTGGGTTCAATACTTATCTTGGGCTGAGTTCTCTTACAATTCCTCGTTTCATTCCTCGATTGGATACACACCATTTCAGGTTCTGTACGGCAGTCTACCCCCAGCCTTGCATCCATATGATGGAGGAACATCACCGATTGAGGCTGTAGATGCTCTTCTGACACAAAGAGACGTCATCATCAGGAACCACAGGGATACATTACACCGTACAAGCCAGTGCATGAAGAATCAAGCTGATAAACACCAGAGAGACGTGCACTTTGAAGTGGGTGACCCAGTATTAGTAAAACTTCGGCCATATAGACAGAGCTCGGTGAAAAACCAGACCTTCTCCAAGATGTCATAGGTAAATAGTCCTCTGCACTTTCAAGATGAGTTGAGCTGCAAAAATATAATAGGTGTCGTTTTGTGTGTTGTCATTTGTCCTGACATCAGTAAGCCTCACCGAAGTCATGACATGATTCTGTTTTAGTGTGAACTACATAACCCTTATTAACCAAAGCATACCAGATCATGCATTCCATTCCTATTTAGTTTTACCTTTTATATGAAATTAATGTAATATATCTAAATTTTTACTTAGTGAATCATCAACTTTCTGGTGCATTGTAATTTTGCTGGCTATAAACTAAAATTGTAGTTTATTTAAGGTACTAGTATGCTAAGTGATGGTGTAAGGACTGATCATTAAGAGTGGTAATAAAATAGACCATCCAATTCCTTTCCTTTAGCTTCGTCCATGGGTAGACAAGTTTCAATTGAACAACTAGAACCCAAGAGTGGACAGCTAAGAGAGCAGCGACACCAACTCTTCCCTTGCATGTAGCTTCCTCCATAGGTATCATTGAACTGAAACTAAATCAAATCTTTTATATAAACTGAGTTTGTTGTGGCTTCAGCCTTCATATGATAAGTTTTCTTGGTAACTAATCTGATCAGCATAACTACCAACATCTAAACTTCATTTGTTGAGCGTTGGTCCTTGATTAACTAGTTGACTTAATCTACTCTGATATGATATTTGCAACACCACTGAATTTTTGTCTAAATAATTTCTGATGTATTATTGGTTTACTAACTTGATGACCGAATTGTAAGCTTTCAATTTTGAGCAAATTAGTTCTACCTTGGCTAAATTAAAACCTTGCCTTAGCATTATTAAAAAGCTTGATACGTTGTTTCTATGATCCTTAAGTAATAATATTGGTCACATTAAAATATAGATAATATTAGGAAATTTGTAGATATCTGAGGCCTGTGCAAACTGAATGCCATTGTTTTATTTGTGTAACTGACTTCCAAAAGGGAAGTTTGTTGAATCTGTTATATCTGAGTTAGTCTGTCTGGCCATAAACTGGTCCTCCAGAATATCTGTGATATGTTTGGTCATTTTGTAAGACCCATTTCATTGAGTACTTGCAAATCTACATGGGCTACTTCAGGCAAGCGCATAACCTTGTGTAATACGTTGAATTAATATATTTGGTGACATTGTAACATTGTCTTGTCGGCCATTCATGACATTACTTCAGACACCTCTTTCCTTAGTCCGAATGAATTATTGTAGACCATGAAAAGTATGCAGTAGGAGTGTCTTGAAAGTGGGGGTATATACTACAGGAATAATATCGAAATCTTTATGATAAGTAGCTACTTAAATTCCGGGGAGAACATATCCTGAACTCCCTAACAGATATGAGTTGAAGTTTAGGGACAAACTTCAAATTAAGGTGGGGAGGGTGTGACATCCCAATTTCATCTAATATAGATTTTTATTTCAATGAAAATTAATGTTAATTACTTATTCAGTTGTATACCTACTTTAATTAAAATCATAGTATGATGACTAAATCCCTGGTAAAATAATTTAGAATTTCAGTATGGCTAAAATGGTCTAACCTTTAATTACTGCCCCTTTTATAATGAAGGTGATACGAACCTCCATCAAGATATCGGAGGAGAGGACACCAGAGAGAAGCAAGATGAAGAAGGAAAGAACTTGACCAGGGAAGAAGGAGATGAAGTACTGTGAATGGGAAAGAGAATTAGAGTCAAAGCAAGATGGACCAGGGACTTTGTTATGGGAGCACGTGGACAATAGGTGGCACTCATGCTGAGTGCGTGGCACCAATTTGAGGGAGTGGGTTTTGATATTCTAAATGGGCTCAAGTTGTTGTGTTAGCCCATTTACTATGTTTGTCTTTTTGCTAATGTCATGGGTTTGGATTATTGTCAGCCCAAATGCATTTCTTTTACATTCAGCTTGTCTTAAATAGCTGAGAGGAACGAGGGTAGGATTAGCTTAGTACTGATAACTGAATTTCTTCCTCTCCCTTATCAACTTTTCTGGAGTTGCCGGCAACCTCGAATTGCCTTTGGTTGATTGCTAAATAAAATGTTTCTTTGTAATTTCTTCATTCTTGATTTAGTACTATCCTTTGGTGCTTTCATTGAGAGGCAACTTCTGACTGATCTATGGCAGAAGGAACTCGTAGTACTGTTAAGCACACAGCAATGGATGAATGTATGGCACGATTGGCCCATCATGATGAACAATTCAATGCCTTGGGTAACCTGTTGAAAGAGATGAACATGAAGTTAATGATGATTGAAGCAAAATGGGATCAAAACCAGAAAAACAAAACCAAGACCGAAACTACATCCAGTGACGGATTGTGACCTTTCTTCGGCAACAATGCCTTTATATCTGTGAAGCTCACTATTCCACGATTTTCAGGGGGAAATCCTGAACCCTGGGTCCACAAGATCCAGCAATTTTATGGGTTTTACAACCTCACCGATGCTGAAAAATTCACCCTCACCTCTTTCCACATGGACGGATCTGCTGAGGAGTGGTATCATTGGATTGACCGTAATGGTCGATTGAGCAATTGCGACCAATTTGTAGCTGCCTTACATGCTAGGTTTGGCCCATCACGTTACAGAGATTTGAGAGGAGAGCTTGGGCGTCTAACTCAGATGAACAAAGTGATAGAATATCAGGCTCAGTTTGAACAAGTGGCTAACCAGTTCATGGGAGTAGATGATGTGAGCCTCCAAAGCTACTTTGAATCTGGGTTGAAATCAGAAATCCGCAAGGAGGTACTTATGCATTTACCTGCATCACTAGAACAAACAATTGGTTTAGCTAAGATAGTGGAGGATAAACTGCATGATAAAAGTACCGGGAGAGTATTTCATGGCCGAAACAACATGAACCCAGAAAATATGGTTCAAACCGGTTTGTTACCAACTCCCACACCCCAAAAACCAGCTACTGTGAACACAAGAAATTATAAAGGGGGAATACCTTTGAAGGAGTTAACTGCAGCCGAGATGATGGATCGGCGAGAGAAAGGACTCTGTTACTATTGTGATGAAAAGTTCAATAGGAGCCATGTTTGCAAATCCAGGATGTTTATGTTGCTGGTTCTAGAGGAGTCAGAAGACACCATGGAGGAGGATCAGGGGTTGGAGTGTGAAGTCAGCAATGAGAAGATAGGGGGTGAAGAACTAGTGATGCCCGAAATTAGCTTGCATGCTATGGCTGGGCAGCATCCTACGAGCACTTTAAGAGTCCAAGGAAAGATCAATCATGCCACAGTTCAAATTCTGGTGGATGTGGGGTCATCTCACAACTTCATTCAGGAGCGATTGGTGATGTTTTGGGGGGCTGAATATGACACCAACTCAGACATTCCAGGTGCTATTGGGCAATGGGCAGGTGATGAATTATTTGGGGTTGTGTTCACAGATTTGTGTGGAGATCCAAGGCCACCAATTTAATCCTGACTTATATATACTGCCTATCCAAGGAGCTGAGATCATCTTAGGAGTGCAGTGGTTATCGGAATGTGGGGATGTCACCATTAATTACAAGAAGTTGATAATGAAGGTTGAGAAGGATGGCCAAGAGGTTGAGATTCGAGGAGCATCCAGTCTAACCATGGAAGTAATCCAATTGAATCAATTGCATAAGCTCACCACATCTGATTCGGTCGCTTGGATTTACCAGATTCAGGCAGTAGAGTATGGTAGGTCAAAATCGAACTTAGGAGGGGATGAAATTGACCAGGATGTGCAGGTGGTATTGAATGATTTCAAGGGGTTGTTTGAGAAGCCCACCAGCTTACCTCCAGCTCATCATAAGGATCACCGAATTTACCTGGAACCTGGAACAAAAGCCATAAATGTTAGACCCTACCGATATCCACATTTTCAAAAAACAGAAATCGAAAAATTGGTAAAGGAAATGCTCGAATCTGGAGTGATAAGGCACAGTCTAAGCCCTTTTTCCTCTCCTGTGCTGCTTGTAAAGAAAAAGGATGGGACTTGGAGATTCTACGTGGATTATAGGGCTCTTAACCAGGTAACCATTGCCAATCGATTTCTAATTCCAACTGTAGATGAGATGTTGGATGAACTTGCAGGGGCTGGCATCTTCTCCAAAATGGACCTTAGGTCAGGATGTCATCAGATTCGGATGGTTAAGCAAGACATTAATAAAACTGCATTCAGGACTCACGAAGGTCATTATGAGTTTATGGTCATGCCGTTTGGGCTCACAAATGCACCAGCAACGTTCCAAGGGATCATGAATTCAGTATTGAAACCATTTATGCGCAAATTTGTCATAGTCTTCTTTGACGACATTTTGGTTTATAGCAAGACACTAGTGGATCACTTGGACATCTGAGGCAAGTCTTAACCTGTCTACAAGACCACCAGCTCTTTGCTAAACACGAAAAATGCCCCTTTGCGCAGCCAGAAGTGGAGTATTTAGGGCATGTGGTTGGGGCTATAGGGGTTAGGCCTTATGAGAATAAGATTGAGGCAATTATGGAGTGGAAGGAGCCTACTGCAGTGAAACTGTTGAGGGGGTTCCTTGGGCTAGCAGGGTACTACCGGAAGTTTGTGAGAGGGTTTTCACAGCTGGCAGCGCCTCTAACCTCCTTGCTCCAGAAAGATGCTTTCAGGTGGAATTCAAAGGCAGCAGAAGCCATGCAGCAACTCAAAGAAGTATTGTCGAACCCTCCAATGTTGGCATGACCGGACTTTAGTAAACCTTTTGTCCTAATCACAGATGCATCTGGGATTGGCATTGGAGCGGTCTTGAGTCAAGACAACCAGCCAATAGCCTACTTCAGCCGCAAGCTTTCCCCCAAGATGCAACAATCATCCACCTACGTCAGAGAGCTACTTGCCATAACCGAAGGGGTTGCCAAATTCTGCCAATACCTGTTGGGCAGCAAATTTACAATTTGAACAGATCAACACAGTATAAGGGAGCTCATGGCCCAAGTTATTCAAACTCCAGAACAACAGCGTTTTTTAGTAAAATTATTGGGTTATGATTATACCATAGAATACCATCCTGGTGTTATCAACAAGGTAGCCGATGCCTTATCTCGAGTGTATGAAGGGGAAAAGGACAAGATTGTTGATCAGGCCATACTGTCTACTATGTCCACCTCGATTAATCCCCTGTTAGAATCCCTCAGAGCCGAGGTCAAAAGCAAACCAGATTTAATGAGCATAGTTCAAGCAATTGAGGAGTAGAGGGAAAATTATGAGCATTACAATTTCAAAGAGGGCTTGATTTTTTTAAAGGGCGAATAGTCCTTGCTATTAATTCTGACCTCAAAATTACCATGTTATATACATTTCATTCATTAGTAGTTGGAGTATATGGGGGAATCAGAAAAACCCTGCAACGGATTTACACTCATTATTACTGGCCAAACATGAAGCAGGATGTGCAAGATTTTGTACGGACCTGCCCCATCTGTCAGGTTACTAAGTATCAACCTCTGTCCCAAGCTGGGCTCCTGCAACCGTTGGCTATTCCACATGCGGTCTGGGAGGATCTCTCGATGGATTTCATAGTGGGCCTTCCTCCATCAGATGGTAAGACAGCCATTATGGTTGTGGCGATCGGTTGTCGAAGTATGCCCATTTCTCTGCTATAGTTAGAAATTTCACATCTTCGAAGGTGGCATCTGTGTTCGTCTCCGACATCTGCCGACACCATGGGATTCCTCACTCCATTGTTTCAGACCGAGATAGGGTCTTCATCAGCAAATTTTGGCAGGAGCTATCGCGACTAAGTGGAACTCGTCTCCATTTCAGTATGGACAATCACCCTGAAAGTGATGGACAAACAGAGGTTACTAATCATGGGTTAGAACAATATCTAAGATGTTATACCATGGATAATCCGAAGCACTGGGTTCAATACTTACCCTGGGCTTTGTTATCTTACAATTCCTCGTTTCATTCCTCGATTGGATCCACACCATTTTAGGATCTGTACGGCCGTCTACCCCCAGCTTTACATCCATATGATGGAGGAACATCACCGATTGAGGCTGTAGATGCTCTTCTAACACAAAGAGACGTCATCATCAGGAACCTCAGGGATACGTTACACCGTACAAGCCAGTGCATGAAGAATCAAGCTGATAAACACCGGAGAGACGTGCACTTTGAAGTGTGTGACCAGGTATTAGTATAACTCCAGCCATATAGACAGAGCTCGGTGAGAAACCAGACCTTCTCCAAGCTGAGGCGTCGGTACTATGGACCCTTTTCGGTCACCGAGCGTGTAGGTCCGGTAGCCTATTGTTTGGCCCTGCCCGACGGATCACGCATCCACCCTATTTTCCACGTCTCATTACTTAAGGAATTTCGTAAAAATTCATTCTTTCATCCCCAGCCGTTACCAGAAACGACGTGGAACAACCACCCGGTGACAGAACCGCTAGCAATCATGCTTTCCCGAACTGTATCAAAGGGGAAGGGCTCCGATCTACAGATCTTGGTGCAGTGGCAGGGACTTCCATTGGAGGATGCATCGTGGGTGTCCGTGTCTGATTTTTGTGCGACTTATCCCCAGTTTGATCTTGAGGACAAGATCGAGTCTTTAAGGGAAGGGGGAAATGATACGAACCTCCATCAAGATATTGGAGGAGAGGGCACCAGAGAGAAGCAAGATGAAGAAGGAAAGAACATGTTGAGATATATAAAACTATTAATGTAGCCTCACCCAACAGCTTAAGCTTTTGGGTTGAATTGGTTCTTTACATGGTATCAGAGCCTCGTGTCCCGGGTTCGATCCTCGCCGCCCCCCACTTTCTTTCAAGTGAAATTCTTTGTTCGCACAGGTAGGTGGGCCTGCGGATTTCCCGCCCTTCAAGCCTAGTGGGCTCTCGTGTGAGGGGGCATGTTGAGATATATAAAACCATTAATGTAGCCTCACCCAACAGCTTAAGCTTTTGGGTTGAATTGGTTCTTTACAGAACATGACCAGGGAAGAAGGAGATGGAGTACTGCGAAGGGGAAAGAGAATTAGAGTCAAAGCAAGATGGACCAAGGACTTTGTTATGGGAGCACGTGGACAATAGGTGGCACTCATGCTGAGTGCGTGGCACCAATTTGAGGGAGTGGGTTCTGATATTCTCAATGGGATCAAGTTGTTGTGTTAGCCCATTTACTATGTTTGTCTTTTTGCTATTGTCATGGGTCTGGATTATTGCCAGCCCAAATGCATTTCTTTTACATTCAGCTTGTCTTAAATAGCTGAGAGGAACGAGGGTAGAATTAGCTTAGTACTGATAACTAAATTTCTTCCTCTCCCTCATCAACTTTTCTAGAGTTGCCGGCAACCTCGAGTTACCGTTGGTTGATTGCTAAATAAATTGTTTCTTTGTAATATCTTCATTCTTGATTTAGTACTATCAGAAGGGAAGAATAGGCTTTTAGTCATAGAAAGCTCAGAAAAGAAGCAGGAAGAGGTAGCTCAAAAGGAGGACTTGATCATCTTTCAAGGTGGGGAGGACCTAACAATATGTGACATATTGGATGCTCCAGGGGAAATGACTGGAAAATCCAATTACGGAACTTTGTATAAGGCTTTGTTGCAGAGGAGAGGAGCAACAAAGTGAGGCTGCTAAGGTTTGTGAGACCAGTTTACACTATAAGAGCTGAAGAATTGGATGAAATGATTTAGTTTCTTGGAAGGATAAGGCATCCCAATTTGGTTCCTCTTCTAGGGGTGAGAAGCTTCTTGTTCATCCTTTCTATAGGCATGGGAGTCTGACTCAATTTATAAGAGGTAATGATTCTTTTGCCTGTTGGTTGCTCTTTGGGTTCTATTATTTGGTTTCCTAGGAAATCTTTGTTTTTTCTTTCTTTTTGAAAGTTCATTTGTTTTTGTGTCCTGATTTTATCAATATAATGATTTAGCTTGATCTCTAATAAATTTGAAAATCATTCACTTGATACATGTTATATATTAATTAGGAGATGAAGAATGTTGAATTGTGGTGGTTTGAGAATTAGCCAAGAAACATTGCTGAAGAAGCATCAGTTTTTGTGTTAACTGTTAATCTTAGTAGTTACTTAATACACAAGTGAATGATATTTTGCACAACAAAAAAGTTATGTCATTTTTATACCGTGGAGAGAATGTTTGTTGGAATATATATTATTATTGTTTTATTATTTAAAAAGGAAGTAGTACAAGAATGCTTTGAAGTTTTTTTATGTGCAAATATTATTTTTGGTAGTAGAAAGCTAAATACTACTCTTTTAGTAGTAGAAAGCTAAATACTACTCTTTCTTTCTTCTGCTTTTTTATTTACAATTTCCATGCTGATATTAATACTACTCAATATTATAATCTTACATTTTGGTCATTTTGATGGCATTAGTATTCATTCATCCATTTATGTTCCTTTAAATGGACTTGGAAATAATGAAATCTCCATTAAGAAGGGTTAGTGTTCAAGTAGTTAGGCAGCAGATTTCGAACCTAGCTATTTGAATCATCAGCCCATATTCTTCCCACCTTAAAGAGTGGCTTTTATTTTGAATCTTATGTTTTATTATTGATCAAGGATGTTCACTTAGCAGATGGAAATGAAGAATGTTACAAATGGTCTAACATATGTAAAATATCCATTGGTATAGCCAAAGGATTAGAGCATCTTCACACAGGACAAGAGAAGCCTATTATCCATGGAAACCTCAAGTCTAAGAACATCCTTTTGGACCGCTCCTACCAACCATGCATCTCTGATTTCGGCCTCCATCTTCTGCTAAATCTGACCGCGGGCCAAGAAATGCTTGGAAGTTCAGCTGCTCAGGGTTATAAGGCACCTGAGCTTATCAAAATGAAGGATGCTAGTGAAGAGAGTGATATATATAGCCTTGGTGTAATCTTGTCGGAATTACTTTCAGGAAAGGAACCTATCAATGAGCATCCAACTCCTGATGAAGATTTCTATTTGCCAAATTTCATGAGAAATGCTGTCCTCGGACACAGAATTTCTGATTTATACCATCCATCCATTCTTCTTAGAAATGGCAGAGATGATACAATTCAAGTTACAAAAGAATGCATTCTCGGAATTTTCCAAATTTCTATGGCTTGTTGCTCCCCTTCACCTTCAGTTAGACCTAACATAAAGCAAGTCCTCAGAAAGCTTGAAGAAATTGTACTGTAGAAGACATGGGGAAGATATTGGACACTTTGGCAGTAGTGATACTGAACATATTTAATTCTTCAAGTTCATCATAAACAATGATGTGGTTGAAGACAACAACATTTATATATGAGAAGTTAGAAAAAAAGAAATAAATGTTCTGCTTACAAAATCTGGTATTAGCTACCAAAAACAAAGACTTCAAAGTTGATGTAGATGTTTGAAAGCGTAAAGTTAAGGTTTTTCAAGAAGAAAATGCGAGGAACTTACACTAGAAACCCAAAGAGTGACCAAAGGAGAAGTATTTTTCAACAAGGAGCTTCAACCACCACTTTTTGCCATAAGAGGAAAGAATATGCAACTGCTCTATGGGGAAGTTTCGCCACAAAATTTCTGAGGTTCAAGGGTCAAGAACACGAGTTTCATAAGTTCAAAGGCTAAGGAACAAGATTTGTGAAGAGTGTTTTGGATTTTGATGATGTTTAGGTGGTGAGATCTTAGAGAGAATGAGGAGAAATTTGAAGACTCAAACTTAGAGAGAGGGGGCTGTTGGGCGCTGATGGGATGCAAGGAAGAGGGGCTTCTTATGTTTTTAGGGTTTTGCCAGGTCTTTAAGTGACTTTCTATCATTTAGTGACACCTGGTGTAATTTTTTCTTTGAATCGTTATCAAATTTTTACCCAAAGATCGCCAAGATCCCAACTTTAAGTAACTAATATTAAGTTTGTTTAATTAACATGTTTCTAACTCAAATATCTATTTAGTATCTCACAGATACACTTATTGTTGTTTAACTACACTATAGTCCTTACGGGTATCCTTAATTGTACCCGGACTTCATAACTTTATTAACTTTACATCATTGGTCTAATTATGACTTGTTTGGCATATATTGGACTTATATTCCCTTTTCTCATCTTTTTCTCATTTCAGAACTATACCGGATGTTGTCGTAGTAGTACAAAATGCTCGATAACAATGGCTTTATCAAAATACCCCAATATGGGTATCAGGATTCATAGAATCCAATTCTCTTATCATTTATTATAATTATATACTTAGAATAGTCATCTATCTAAGATTCAAAGATTATGGTTAATCATATACTTGTTACTGCCTCATCAGTACAAAATATCAGGTCAAAACTCACTTTCTCATAATACCCACAATGTGGGTGTCAATCTTTATAGAATTGAATTCTAAACTTATCTATGATACTAGTATCATTAAAATAATTCTCTAACTCAAATTCACCTAGTTAGGGTTATTTTACTGTCTGTTGCTGCATCAGCAGTAAAAATAACAAGCAAAAATTCACCTGTTTAGAATAACATCAATATGGATATCAAGATTCCTCTAATTTTATCCTCATCTTATTAATGACCCTTAGATCCTCATAATAACTCTCTAATATTGAATTATTCATATTAGGGTTATTATAGTCCCCAAATGATTAAGCGAGACTAGCGTGGGATTTTACATGATAATATAGTGTTGAAAATAGAGTGTGAAAGGCATGTTGCTAGCATTCTTCTTGATCAGATCAGTTAGCATGTAACTTAGTCTCTGTTTAAAATCTCTACTTCACTATTTCAGTCTATATTATTTGAAGCATTGTTTTAATCAACTAATATATTTTTTATAGAAATTCTTAATTTTCTTGTTTGCTTAATAATAATAATAATAAAATTATCTAGTTGAGCAATGAATGATTTGTCAAATATGATAGGGGAAGGATATTGTAACAACCAATTAGTGTTACGAGCAATGTTACTTCCAATTAATTTCACTGTTGGATCGATTATGTTGATCTAACGGTTATATTTTTTTTCATCTTTGTATGGTTATGATTCCCCATATTTAATACTTTATATTTATTTTCACCTTTGTATAGTTATGATTTCCCATATTTAATCCTTTCACATTAAATATGGGGAATCATAACCATACAAAGATGGAAACAAATATAATCGTTGGATCAACATAATCTATCTAATGGTGAAATTAATTGGTACTAACATTGATAATAACACTAATTGGTTGTTACAATTTCCTACCCCAATATGGTATTGAGAAATGAGGATTCCTTTTCGATGGGATTTTTCTTAAGGGAAAGAAATAAGGAGCAATTGTGAAGTTTCCATGTAATATTTCTTCAAAATATAGAAAGTGTTAGGTGAGTACGATTAGGAATTCAAATTAAATACAATAATGCAAGAATCTGCATTTTCATGTATGTTTTAAAATGCTTTTTTTATAATTGTACTGAACATAAATAAAACTTAATTTTGATAATGTAAAACTTTATTTAATGTATATTCCTTTTGCTCTTAGATTTGGTATTTATGTTTCATGGTGCATTTGCTAAAAAATCCATATTTGTGATAAAAGCACAGATAATGCTCAAAAAACCTCAACATTGCATAGTTTGAAAAGGCCCTTGATCTCAACCACAAAAAGGCCCAAGATAGGTGAAATTTCATTGAACTTTATCCAAGGTAATAATCTCCAACCATTTTTCTTGTGGTTTTGACAACCTCTTGTAAATAAGGATATGTTTTGATTTTTTTGTAATTTTGTTTGATTTAATGTGTAGGAGCTGAAAAATTGTATTATGGAGTATGTGAATAGGACTATAAAATTAGATGATGAAGTTGTTTCTAAATCTCCTCTTGAAGTGTCTGGAAGTGTTGAGATAATTGGGAAAGAAATATCTAATGTTTGGAAGTTATTTACAAAAGTTAGCATAGATAAGGATGGTTCTAAAAAAGTTGGTTGTAATTTTGTGGTCGTGAATACGTAATTGGTAACAATCCTAAGACCAAAATTAGTTATGCAACTTCACATTTGAGTCACCATGTTTCTAATTGTAAGAGTATAGAAAACTCTGAATCTAAAGACTAACTTAAGAAGTCTAATATAACAACCCTCATTGTTAAATTATGTGAAAAGAAATTAAGTAAGTGTTAATTAAATTAAATATGTATTCAAGAAAATTATTAGAGGTAAATCATGTGATTGTATGATAAAGAATATAAGGATACATAGCTATGATGTATGAACAATTCGGCCATGATGAGATAAATGGCATAGAATGGGATTTAAATTTAAGTAAATGTTTAATAACATGTACCAAGTATAATCAAGCATGATTTAAGTGTAATTATAGTCATATTTATTGAAAGTATGTGAGTTAATTGTCTATCTTTTACAGACTACTTGGTGTCATGATAAGCTTTAATAAAGTGTGAATTATCCACTTTAAGTTGGTGAATTAAACTAACTAGTGTGGGGTATATTGGTTGACTTGTGGTTTAAGTTATAGGACTTGTGTATGGCATAAATTGTTAAAGGATTAAGGATGTTAAAGTGATTGTGAAAATCACCAAGTTTTAGTGTTAAAAGTAACATATAAAATGTTGGCTACTTATATTGCAAGTAATCTGTGTGAATAGTATTTAATGGTACTTTATAAATGATGTTAGTGAAAGTCAAAAGACGTGAATCGAAAAAAGTAAGCTCAAGTAAGACGGGCTATTTAGGGATAGAAAAGTGCATAAATTTATTGGAAAGCATTATAGGTAAGCTTTCGATTTTGGAGTTTTCTCCTTTATGTTGTTCCACCATTAACATAGTTGCATTCATATAAGATATGTATATGATCTCATATGTTATGTTATGTTATAATATGATATGATAGTATACGTTATGGTTCCTGATCACTGTGTATGACATCGTGGTTATAATCCCAATATACATAAGATATGGCCGAGGGGACACTAGTCTCTGATCACTATGTGTGTTCTTCCAGAGGGATCTATGATACTTAGAAGTATATATGTTAGACTCTTCTCGTGGGACACAACCCTGGAGTATAGTTACTGGATGTATACATAAATAAGTAATCAATATATGGATGTTTAAAGATCCATAAGGGATATAAACTTCGGATCAGGATATACGAAATCTTCCGTGAGAAATATAAGCCTCAGAAGTAGTTTTGAGATGATGCTTCAGATGAGAGATATAAGCCTCAAAAGTACATAAGATACGAATAAATAAAATATTAATGAGAATCTAATAGAGTGCATAAAAGACTAACAAGAAAAGAACATAAGTCCAAGAAGTCTGATATTATTATGGCTTATATGACTATATGGTGTTATCTATGTTTTGTATCTAATATTGTATGCAGAATGTAAATTTGTGGGTAGAGATTTCTCCATAACCAGAGTTTATTAAGAAGTGTAATCTCACCCCTTTTGGGGAACACTTTTCAGGTACATCCGTAGCTGATGATCGTGCTAGAGGCAAGAAGCCAATGTTGGATGATTAATATGATTTACTGGAGCAGATAGATATATGCTTATTTTGGAGACTATTATGCTTATGTTTTGTTACAGCATGACTTGTATGTATCATGTTGATGTATATGTTTAGATAATATTTTTGAGAGGCTACACTAGCGTATGTATATTTGTGACATGGTGATCTATATATATTTTTATATAGTATGTTGTATAATGTTATAGTAGAAATTGCACAAAGCTATCTTTTGATATATATATATATATATATATATATATATATGTTTATTTATATGGATTGGACTATCTGTTTATCAAGTGTGGAGTTTTTAATGGGATTACGATCCCTATATTAGTTCAATTTATAGCCAATGCTAGTCGTAGTCTTTCTCAAAAATGATACATGTTATTATATTTGGATAAATATTTGATCATTGTTTGTGGTCACTGTTTATTAAGTAAAGGTTCTATGCAGTTATGGGGCTATATAAGATATAAACTAAAATTTAATAAGTTAGGTAAGACAATTATATAAACAAAAAGAAAAAGAAAAAGTTAAGTGACATAGCCAATGGTAAGCTACAGTGATACTTGTAATAAGTATTCTGCTTAATTAATTAACAGGTTGAGCTTTTATTACCATATTGTATGTTAACAAACTGGTCCGAAATAGGGTGTTACATCTATCAAGAGAAAGATTAATCAAATGACCAATCAAGAATTGCTTGCACAAGCTATAATTCAACATAATCTTGCTTTTGATTTTGTTAAATATGAGAAAATCAGAGAATGGATTGATTATGTGAACCCTCATATTGTGATGCCTTCTAGGAATACTACTGTGTCTTATATTAAAAAATATGTATCAAAGAGAAGGACAAACTTAAGCAACTCATATCCAGGATTTCTAATAGAGTATGTCTAACTTATGATGTTTGGACAACATCTACCACTGAGAGTTACATTTGTTTAATTGTTCATTTTGTTGATGGAAATTGGAAATTAATTAACAAGATTCTTATTTTCGTTGAACGAAACCTCCACACACTGGGATTAAATTGGAAGCCACTAAATTTGATAGCTTGAAACAATGGAGAATTGAGAAGAAAGTATTTTCTATCACTTTGGACAATATTGCTGCAAATGATAACATGTAACTTATATTGATAAACCAACTCCGTTTGCAGAATACTTTGTTGTGTGATGGTGAATTTTTTCATATACTTTGTTATGCATATATGCTTAATTTAATTGTTCAAGAAGGTTTGAAAGTGGCTACTGAAGCACTTTATGAAATTATAGAAAGTGTTAAGTATGTGAGAGAATAAGATAGAAATGCACTTAAGTATGAAAAGGCATTTGATATCCTCCAAGTTTTAGATAGGAATTACAAATATTGTCCGTTATGTGAAGAATGGAGAAGAGGAGATAAAATATGTGAATTCCTAGAACCCTTTTATAAGACTACGAACATGATTTTTGATTCATCTTATCCAACCTCTGACTTTTACTTTGTACAAGTTTGGAACATTGAGTGCATACTGGACGAAAACTTGTGTAATGATGATGACATGTTAAGTGATATGGCAATGATGATGAAAGAGAAGTTTGACAAATATTGAAAGGAATATAGTACATTCCTAGCTTTTGGAGCTATTCTTGACCCGCGTTAGAAGCTTGTTTTCTTAGACTTTTGCTACTGAAAACTTGACCCATTCACATCTCAAAATAAGGTGTAAAATATAAGAGATAAATTTGGAAGCTTTATGAAGAATATGCTAGCAATCTCAAAGGATCAAATGCTTCTAATTCTCATTCATCCATTAAATCCAATCTCTTGCACAAGTCAAGTGGTGAAAGCAGTAGACCCAAAAAATCAAAATTACACATTAGTGTAAGTTCTTTCATCCTAATTTAATCTTTTTTTATAATTTTTGTTTTATTTATATAATTGATATATCATATCTTGTAGGAGTTTGAAATATTTGTGAATGAAAGTATGTTTGTTGCTAGTAAGAGTGAATTAAATCTTTATTTGGATAAACCAAAAGCTAAATTTGGTGACAGGGAGGATTTTGATGTGCTTGATTATTGGAAGCATGATGAGAATAGATTTCCCACACTCTCTATTATGGCCCGAGATGTGCTGAGTATTCCAATTACTACAGTGGCATTAGAATCTATTTTAGTATCGGTGGATGTGTTCTTACCAAATATAGAAGTTCCACTCTTCCTAAAAATGTCCAAATGCCATTTCCTTTAGTTGGCATTCTTGCCATTGCCATTTCCTTTGGTTGGCAGATTCGACAATTAGATGTTAATAATGCCTTTCTTAATGGCATTCTTGACGAAGAGGTTTATATGCAACAACCCCATGGTTTTGAAGTCTCTAACAAGTCTCTTGTTTGCAGATTACACAAGGCACTCTATGGTTTAAAACAAGCCCCAAGGGCTTGGTTTGACAAGCTCAAAACCTGCTTACTGCATCTGGGGTTTATAGCCAGCAAATGTGATCCCTCCCTGTTTCTCTACAATAAGTCAACTCAGTGTGTATTTCTCTTGGTGTATGTGGATGATATAATCATCACCGGAAGTGATTCACTCTTCATTCAGTCTGCGATACAACAATTGAATACTGCCTTTGCCTTAAAGGGTCTAGATGATCTTGATTTCTTCCTTGGAATAGAAGTGAAGAAAACAACCTATGGAGCACTACTTCTCTCTCAATCTAAATACATCTGTGACTTACTTATTAAAGCCAACATGGCTGAAGCTAAAGGGATATCTACACCCCTGCCCTCTGGATGCAAACTTTCAAAGTATGGATCCAATTATCACTCTGATCCTTTCTTTTATCGATCCATAGTAGGAGCTTTGCAATATGCAACTCTTACTCGTCCTGAGATCAGTTATGCAGTTAACAAAGCATGTCAATTTATGTCACAGCCTCTTGAATAACATTGGGCAATTGTCAAACGTATTTTAAGGTATCTTTGTGGCACTCTGCATCATGGGATATTACTAAAACCTTGTGATCCTGGTAGTCTGCTCACAATCACAGCCTTTTGTGATGCAGATTGGGCAAGTGACCCGGATGATCGAAGGTCTACTTCAGGAGCTTGTGTATTTTTTGGCTCAAGCTTAGTTTCTCGGTGGTCCAAGAAACAGAATTTGATTGCTCGTTCTAGCACTGAAGCAGAATATCGAAGTCTAGCTCTAGCTATTGCTGAAGTCCTATGGCTGAAATCTCTCCTCCAAGAGCTGCATATTCAATTCAACACTCCTCTCATTCTCCGTGACAACTTAAGAACTGTGTCTCTATCACACAATCCTATCCTTCATGCCAGGACAAAGCATATGGAGTTAGACATCTTCTTTGTTCGAGAGAGGGTTATTTCTAAGGATATACGTGTTTGTCATGTTCTAGCCTTGGATCAAATTGCTGATACACTTACCAAGAGTCTTTATGCCTCTCGCTTTGCTGCCTTAAGGGACAAACTCACGGTGGTGGACTCTCATTCTCTGCTCCATCCACCCTGAGTTTGAGGGGGCCTATTAGTATATATATATAGGGGTACTTTTGTAAATGATCATTTTATATTGTTGTAACTGACTTAGATGACGTGTCTCTTGTGTCCTTTGTATAAGAGCACACGTATATTGTTTTTCTCATAATTGTCAATACAATGAATTGTTCACTCTCTCTCTCATCTTGTTTTCTCTCTTCTTCTATTGCTTTCTTCTGCACTCTTTGAATCAGGAATTGGTTGCATGGTTTTCTTGTGAATCCTAATGGTAATGTTCTGAGTTATTATGCATGATATTTTATAAGTATGTCTAATATTACTTGGTTATGTTGGGATCGATCGTCTAATTGAGTAGTTTTGTTTCAATTGGTTGAGTTTTAGATGAAGATGATACTAGTGATCATGAAACAACAACATCATAATTCAACGTTCATCAAGAAGTTCAAATTGAAGATTAGAGAGGTATTTATGTTAGTGGTTAGCTAGAATTAAAGATCTATCGATTCTGCATAGGTTGAGTTTAGTTGTTTGATGATGAATAGATACTTTGAGATAAACTTGTTTTTTTGAGGATGTTTTTGTTGTTGCAAGCTATGAAGCACCGACACTTCAAAAACCCTGACGTGTCGTGTTCGACAATTCCCGACACTCTCGGACACTCCGACACTCCCCGACACTCCAACACACATTATAGAAATTAAAAAAAAAGGTTTAAATGTTACATTGTGTTGAGTTTTTAGTTCTAACTATTAAATTCGTTGGATTACGATTACTATTTTATTGAGTTTAATATAAATATTTGAGATATCTTATGTTTTTTTGCAAAATTTATGAATATTATAAGTTTAGATTCATTTTTTTATTAAATTATTGAATATTAAATACAATATACACCACATAAATTAAAAATATTATTTAATATCAAAACGTGTCCTAACGTGTTGAAATCTAACATTTTTTAGAATTAACGTGTCGGAGTGTCGTGTCGTATCGTGTCACGTGTCCCGTGTCAGTGTCAGTGCTACATAGGTTGCAAGTTTAGGAAATATAGAGTAAAAATGGCTTGAAATTCTAGTGAGCGAGCTTTTGTGATATAAATTTGTTAGTTGTAATTGATTTGTGGTTAGAGTTGCTTTCTAATTTGGAAATTACTTGTAATAGAATATTGTAATCTATTTTTTTAGTGGAAGAAAATCCAAGAGCATCTTGCCTTTGACTGGATTTAGCACCTCATTGCACTTAGAGATGTGAAGTAGGATAAATAATAGTGTAATTCTTTCGTTCCCTTATCTCTGATAAACAATTGTCTTAGTATTCAATTAAAAATTTCAGTTTTGTCTAGTGCAAGGTTGAACTGCATCTTCTGACATGTTCTTTTATTATAGTCATCAAATTGTAGCTGCTATAGTTTAGGTTGAGTTAAATCTCTTTGCACATAGTTAATTTATTTTTAACTAATGCCCAGAACAAAAATAAACACTAACTAGAAACAGAAGATGGAGATGCTAAAACCCCATGCAAATCATTCCTAAACAATTGATCTAACCTCATTGGCATAATCTGATAAACAACACTATGCTCTCGCAATTTCAATGCCTCATTAGCCATCCAATCCACATACATATTTCCCTCTCTAGGTGTGAAAGACAGAAGACAATTCCAGTCTTACGACAACCAATCCAGAATGCAAATCACTAAACATTGCCTTTTAGTCTCATCACCTTCAGAGGCGATCATAGAGATCAATTCTTTACCGTCTCCTTCTAAGATAATTTTCCGAAGGCCCAATAACCAAGACAACTCAAGACCCTTCAAGGGGATTTATTTTGATACTCATAATTCTTACAAATATATTAACATTGAAACTGAATTGTCAATCATTTATTACTTGGTAGTTGAATTTTTAGTTGAATTTTCACATTGTGAGTAAATATTTAATACTTTTGTAGTACCTACTTCTTCAATAAAATAAAATTAGATAAATGAGACTTATATTACATTAACAATAAATGAAAGGATAGAATAAATGCTGAGTAACTTCTTTCAAACTTTGTAAAAATGACTACTGAGTCTTCAATGCTTATACAAATTTTCAAATTATACGATATACATGTATTTAGTCATAATTCACTATTTTTACTAGAAATCCTCTATGGAAAAAATATATGAATTCTTAATTCAATATCTAGTCACAAATCAATTAAGCTCTCACAATTAAGTTTTTACGAAACTACATATTCAAAACTAGAACGTGAGATCATTGACTAAATTGGAACAATTTTTCATTAATTGATCCACGTATTTAATGATATCAAATTATTATTCAAAATGTTATTTTAGGAGTTGTTTGGTAAAACAATATTGAAGCATTACTTAAAAAAATTAAAATAAGTGCATGTTCGAGAATAAATTATTTTGAAAAAATTATTACTTATTTATTTTCATAAATTCTTTTAAAAAAACTTTAAGTTAAAAATTTTTAAGGCCCAAAACAAGAAATGCAAAATCATCATTGAGAAAGAAAGAAAGAAAATTTTCCAAGCCCCAATTCAACAAGCCCACCCAACCAATGTATATTTAACAATTTTCCATAACAAGCCAAGTTTAATGAATAAAAGAGAAACGAAGAAGATGCAAGAAAAACCCTCACTCGCTGTGCCTCTCCCTCTGCTAAACCCTAAACCTTCACAACCTCAATGGGAAGCAGCAAGGGCGTAATGTCGTTCCTCACCAACATCGCTAGCTTAGCCTTCGGCCTAGGTGTGACGGGCGCCGCCCTTAACTACTCCCTCTTCACCGTCGACGGCGGGCAGCGCGCCGTCCTCTTCGACCGTTTCCGCGGCATCCTCGACGAGACCGTCGGAGAGGGAACCCATTTCCTCATCCCATGGGTCCAAAAGCCTTACATCTTCGACATCCGCACTCGCCCCCACATATTCTCCTCCATTTCCGGCACCAAGGACCTTCAAATGGTCAACCTCACCCTCCGCGTGCTCTCACGCCCCGACACCGCGCGTCTCCCTGTCATAGTCCAGAACCTTGGACTAGAGTACGACGAGAAGGTCCTCCCTTCGATTGGCAACGAGGTTCTCAAGGCTGTTGTGGCGCAGTTCAACGCCGACCAGCTCCTAACCGAACGGCCACATGTCTCGGCTTTGGTCCGTGAGAGCCTGATTCGTCGCGCCAAGGATTTCAACATTGTCCTTGATGATGTGGCAATCACGCATCTGTCTTATGGGTATGAATTCTCACGTGCTGTGGAGCAGAAGCAGGTGGCTCAGCAGGAGGCTGAGAGGTCCAAGTTTGTTGTGATGAAGGCCGAGCAGGAGCGCCGCGCCGCGATTATTCGCGCCGAGGGCGAGAGCGAGGCTGCTAAGCTGATCTCCGACGCCACTGCGGCGGCTGGGAATGGTTTGATTGAGCTTAGGAGGATTGAGGCGTCGAGGGAAGTTGCTTCAACACTTGCGAAGTCTCCCAATGTGGCTTATCTCCCTGGTGGAAAGAACTTGCTTATGGCTATTAATTCTGGCCGTTGATTTGTCATCTCGGTAATCTTAATCGCTTGAGTTTGATTGTGTTTCTTCTTGGTTTAATAATTGTTAGTTAGATTGTGTTTCTGCCTGGTTCCATAATTGTTTGATAGATTGTGTTTCTGCTTGCTGTAATAATTGCTTGATAGATTGTGTTTATGCTTGGTTAAGTAATTGTTAGTTAGATTTTGTTTCTGCTTGAATTAATAATTGTTTGTTAGATTGTGTTTCTTGTTAGTTTAATAATTGTTATTTAGATTGTGTTTTTCTTTGGTTTAATAATTGTATGTTAAATCACAGTCTTGGTGGTGTGATGCTAGTTAAAATCGAAATTTTACTAAAAAAATCGGAAGGAGGATAAAAAAATAGTAAAACGTAAAATCCTAATATAAAAAAATTGTAAAAATATAAAAGTGTTTGGAATTTTGATGAAATTTTTTTGATTAAAAAAAATAAAAAATCGTAAAATTGTAGATTTAAATCGGGATTTTAACTACCATGGGTGTCGTGGCCTGACCTTGTGGCCATGGTAGTTAAAATCTCAATTTATCACTATAATTTTATGTTTTTACGATTTTACGATTTTATAATTTTTTTTTTCATCAAAAAATATTCCAAAAACTTTTACATTTTTTACGATACGATCTTATGTTTTGCAATTTTTTATCCCCTTCCGATATTACCTAAAATCTGGATTTTAACAACCCTGGATGTGACACATAAGTGATGTTACAATTTCGTGTAATTGCTTTCCTTAGATCCTACTCATAGCGGAAGCTTTATAGCATCAAACTGCCCTTATTTGATTCTAGTTACATCACAGTACTCTATTCACTCAGCTGTACTGTGTTAGCTTGGTGTAATGTACCTTCTCCACTATTAAATGATTGAAATTAATTACCCGTTACTTTTTGTAATCGAATACCCTTCCTTCTTCTACTTCTCCAGAAAAAGAAAAAAATGTGGCTTTTAGATTTTGATGCAAATATTCGTCTACCTCTTCGTTGGCATGCAATATGTTACGGTCTTATAATTGTCAGCAATAGTGACCTGTAAGTATTTCTTGAGTATTAAAACCTCTAACATCTCCTTCATTTCAGGGCTCTGTGGTGTGGTGTATTGGCATGCTTGGAATGGTACTCAGGTTCTCCTTTGTTGGGAGGACGTTCTCATTTGAACACAGTTTCATAGTAATTTTTGTAAAAGAAACAATTTTAAGAAATAAATTTGGACCTTCATGTTTAAAGTGAGGGAAAATTTTAATATGTTATTGGATCGTGGTGGTCCCATTAATGGGGAGTGGCACATGCATTTTTTTTTTCTCCCTCCTCTCTTCTCAATATTTCTCTTTCACTCTCATCGGTATCTTGTGAGCCGGGAGCGCCAAATTTCATCTCTAAGATGAGACATGAAACTGAATACTTGCTTGTCTGCTTATCATCCATTTATCCAAAATATGCTTTTTGTTATAGAAAAAGAAATTTATCAAGGAAGAAGAGAAAAGTTAAAATATTGAGATAAGATGTCATGTAAAGAAAACAACCAAAAGAAAAAATAAATCGCGTGACAAAGCGTGCTAGTCTATCTATTAAATCAATTTGTAATTATCATGCAGCATTTTTATTCATAAAAGTAAAAACGAATGATTAGTTTTTGTAAAATCTGAATATCACATGATTTTCAAATACCCACTTTCATATTTTAGTATGGATTTACCACCGACTTGAAAATAATCTAATATAACGTTATATTATTTGAATAAACACTGAATAAAGAGTTACTTACAATGGGAGGGAGAAATAAAGTTGTGGGGCCCATAATTAAAAAAAAAATAAAAAAATTGTGGGACCCACAATTAAAAATAAATAAAAAAATAAAAGAAAAAAGGGACATAAAATTCTATGAACTTGTAACATGAAATAATTGTCTTATATAAGATTACTATTTCTCTTAAACTATATATAATTCATTAGTAATCAAACTATTGAGTATCCAACAATTATATATAAATCAACCAGAAAAGGAACAACAAAACTTTTTGGATTTCATTACCCTAATTACTCTTTTGAGGTGAATTAAATTTTCCAGAAATTCCTATGCCAAAAGTGAGCGTGTGTTGTAGCCATTATCATCGAATCTTAATCCGAAGATTTTTCATTCTCGTCGAATCTATAGCCATTCGAAAAGATTGATACAAAATATTGCTGGAATCAAGCATGCCTTGTAGCATTTGGACTGGTTTGGCAATATCGATTTCATGTTTTACCTAAATGTTGGACATTTAAAAGTTAACTCCATTGGTAAAGTTCAGTGGCTTTTAAAAAAGATTATCAAAACTCAAAAGAGACGGCTTAAGAAATGTAATAAATAGAAAACAAGACATTGCAAAAACGTCATACATAAATAATACAGACTTGTTTGCAACTTCATAATTTGATCAAATATATTTGCTCATCTGTGATCCCATTATTCCTTAGATATCAAACCGCACAGTATGGTAAATTAGGTTCACTTCTGTGGTGTTAGACATGATCACTTGAACTATCACTTGAACTTATATATATATATATATATATATATATATATATATATATATATATATATTTGCATTAATATATTATTTAACCAAATCCAATTCAGGAATCAGCATTAATCTTCGTTAGTTGGGGGAAGAATCGGCATGAATCGGATTTTTTTAGGAATACATCGAGAGAGAATTGGATTTGGTTAAATAATATATTAATGCAAAGTTTCCTAAATATATATATATATATATATATATATATATATATATATATATATATATATTGTCAGGATCATTTTACACCGGTGTAAGTTACACTTTTAATCTTGTCCGTTAATTCCACTTATATCTAAGGACTCAAATTTTTTTAATAATGTGAACCGCTCAGTTTTAATATATATATATATGTATATATATATGTATATATAGATATATATATATATACAGGGGAATGTTATAGTTACAACCTTTTTTTTTTTACAATCTCTTACAACCATATTTTATCACCGTTGATTTCCGTCAATCAACGGTTATCATTTATTGTAAATTAATAATTAATTAAAGAATTTAATTTGCTAAAATGATAACCGTTGATTGGCGGAAATCAACGGTGATAAGATATGGTTGTAAGAGGTTGTAAAAAAAAAGTTGTAACTATAACCTCATATATATATATATATATATATATATATATATATATATATATATATATATATATATATATTGAGAATTGTTTTTATTATGTTACATAACACAAACCATCTTCCTACACGCACAAATTTATATGGGACCCATTTTAAATTTTCTCTTTTTCCTATTCTCTCTCTTATCTCATCCTTTTATGAGAGTAAAAAATTTGCTTTTATATTATGTAACATAACAAAAACAATTTCCATATATTTTATTAAAATATTTAGGTGAGATTAAATGTTGGTATCCCAATTGGAATAATAAAGAGCCTCGACCTCTTTGAAGATTTTTAGAAGGAATTACATATAACACCACCAACCAACAATTCTCACACCAGCCAATTATGTACACCCTTATTGGCAAGAAAACTTTCCATTGTAGGTACATTCATGTTAAAAGAAGAAAATTTTTTGGAACTTAAAAAGAATTACAAAGGAAAACATGGGTTAAATTGAAAAGAAAATTTCTTTTTTTAGTAAAAGGCGGTACTCCCATTGTATTAAAGAAATCTCCTCGTTGGCCACTTTTATATGTTATTGGTTTACATCATTATCCTCACTATAATTAACACTTCCAAATGTTTATATCCATCTCCACCTATCTCAACATCAAATCTACTATTCAATATGAACCATCAATAGTTAAAACATAATAATTTAGAATCATAAAAATAAAATGGAACCAACTTCTATGAAGATACGTAGTTTCTAAACACTTATAGAATATAATAGCCATGCTAACTTTGAAAGATTTGGTTATAAGCTTCTAAATTCACATTAAAATATTTGAATATGTCAGTTCGATATTTAAATATTTTATTATCAGCACCGCATTGCAATTGAATTACTTTGTGTCAATTAATATATCATAAGTTCATAGTTACTATCATCCAAGTTAATAAAGAATTTTTTATCAATTACTTTCCCATTTGGAATACAAAAAGACCAGAGAAATCTCCAAACCGGTGAAACACTATCAATGAAAACGTAAACGAAATCTTAACATCAGTGAAATCTGACAGAATGAAACCCCCAAAATGCAAAACAGAGTGAAACGGAGCAGAAGGTGAAATAAGGGTGTCATCTTTACATACCTTCTTCTAAATGCTCTGGCGCTGGTAGGTTGAAAGCAAGATCTCTTTGCAATTAAAGACATGAAATATTAAGATCATTGAAATTTAACATAACGTGAAGATGGAATTCACTTAAAATTTGAAATAATTGATTATTTTGAACAACAATCAATTATTTGGTACTCTATAAGCTTAAAATTTAATCTTAGAACAAGATAATCAATTATTTGGAATGATAATTAACTACTTACACCACTAGAAAATGCTTTTTTTTCGACGGAAAAATTCCGTCGAAAATGATAAAAATTCCGTCGAAAATGACATTTTCGACGGAATTTTCGACGGAAAGAAGCCGTCGAATAAGTCTTCGTAGGTAATAAATTTTTCGACAGAATTAGAGATTCCGTCGAAAAAATTCGACGGAAATTATTTCCGTCGATTTTTTTCGACGGAATAATTTCTGTGGAAAATTTCGACGGAAAAATAAGTCCGTCGAAATTTTTCGACGGAAAATGAACGAAATTCCGTCGAAATTTTTTTTAATATTTTTCGACGGAAAATAAATTCTGTCGAAATTTTTCGACTGAAAATGAACGAAATTCCGTCGAAAAATCTTTTAATATTTTTCGACGCAAAATAAATTCTGTCGAAATTTTTCGACGGAAAATGAATGAAATTCCGTCGAAAAATCTTTTAATATTTTTCGACGGAAAATAAATTCTGTCGAAATTTTTCGACGGAAAATGAATAAAATTCCGTCGAAAAATCTTTTAATATTTTTCGACGGAAAATAAATTCCGTCGAAAATTTTCGACATAAATTCTTTGAATATTTTTATCTCTAGAAAATTAATATCAACTTATGTTTCACACCTGATAAACAAATATATGAAAGTAACATATCATAATTATATGATTTTAATATAATTATGATATGTTAAAAAATCCCTGTCATATACTAATCAAAATATACTTATATATATAAATGTCCAACACATATACTAATCAATAGGGACATACATATACAAAAGTCCCTATCATATACTAATCAAAAGAGTACTATGTTTAAAAATGTCCAAGACATATGCTAATCAAAAGGGACATACATATACAAAAGTCCCCTGTCATATGCTAATCAAAATGGGACAAAAAATGCTCTTAACACACTTGAAGTTATACATTATTAAATTTTTTTATTGATATCATTAAATAATTTATACAAGACATCAAGTTTTCAATTCACATGAACTAATCAAATTTTCTACGTACTAATATTACACAAGGGAATTAATTTCTTTTTGATTTTTTTTTTTGGAATTATTTTTGACGGAATTCCCTTTCCGTGGAAAATCTTCGACGGAATCATTTTTCCGTCGAAGATTTCATAAAAATTGATTTCTTTTTGATTTTTTTTTTGAATTGTTTTCGACGGAATTCCATTTTCGTGGAAAATCTTCAACGGAATCATTTTCCGTCGAAGATTTCATAAAAATTAATTTCTTTTTGATTTTTTTTTTGAATTGTTTTCGACGGAATTCCATTTCCGTGGAAAATCTTCGACGGAATCATTTTCCGTCGAAGATTTCATAAAAATTAATTTCTTTTTTATTTTATTTTTTTGGAATTATTTTCGACGGAATTCCCTTTCTGTGGAAAATCTTCGACGGAATCATTTTCCGTCGAAGATTTCATAAAAATTAATTTCTTTTTTATTTTATTTTTTTGGAATTATTTTCGACGGAATTCCCTTTCCGTGGAAAATCTTCGACGGAATCATTTTCCGTCGAAGATTTCATAAAAATTAATTTCTTTTTGATTTTTTTTTTGGAATTATTTTCGACGGAATTCCTTTTCCGTGGAAAATCTTCGACGAAATCATTTTTCCGTCGAAGATTTCAAAAAAATTAATTTCTTTTTGATTTTTTATTTTTGAATTGTTTTCGACGGAATTCCATTTCCGTGGAAAATCTTCGACGGAATCATTTTCCGTCGAAGATTTCATAAAAATTAATTTCTTTTTCATTTTATTTTTTTGGAATTATTTTCGACGGAATTCCCTTTCCGTGGAAAATCTTCGACGGAATCATTTTCCGTCGAAGATTTCATAAAAATTAATTTCTTTTTGATTTTTTTTTGGAATTATTTTCGACGGAATTCCCTTTCCGTGGAAAATCTTCGACGGAATCATTTTTCCGTCGAAGATTTCATAAAAATTAATTTCTTTTTGATTTTTTATTTTTGAATTGTTTTCGACGGAATTCCATTTCCGTGGAAAATGTTCGACGGAATCATTTTTCCGTCGAAGATTTCATAAAAAATAATTTCTTTTTGATTTTTTTTTGAATTGTTTTCGACGGAATTTCATTTCCGTGGAAAATCTTCGACGGAATCATTTTCCGTCGAAGATTTCATAAAAATTAATTTCTTTTTGATTTTTTTTTTTGAATTGTTTTCGACGGAATTCCATTTCCGTGGAAAATCTTCGACGGAATCATTTTCCGTCGAAGATTTCATAAAAATTAATTTCTTTTTTATTTTATTTTTTTGGAATTATTTTTGACGGAATTCCCTTTCCGTGGAAAATCTTCGACGGAATCATTTTTCCGTCGAAGATTTCATAAAAATTAATTTCTTTTTGATTTTTTTTTTGGAATTATTTTCGACGGAATTCCTTTTCCGTGGAAAATCTTCGACGAAATCATTTTTCCGTCGAAGATTTCATAAAAATTAATTTCTTTTTGATTTTTTTTTTTTGAATTGTTTTCGACGGAATTCCATTTCCGTGGAAAATCTTCGACGGAATCATTTTCCGTCGAAGATTTCATAAAAATTAATTTCTTTTTTATTTTATTTTTTTGGATTTATTTTCGACGGAATTCCCTTTCCGTGGAAAATCTTCGACGGAATCATTTTCCGTCGAAGATTTCATAAAAACTAATTTCTTTTTGATTTTTTTTTGGAATTATTTTCGACGGAATTCCCTTTCCGTGGAAAATCTTCGACGGAATCATTTTTCCGTCGAAGATTTCATAAAAATTAATTTCTTTTTGATTTTTTATTTTTGAATTGTTTTCGACGGAATTCCATTTCCGTGGAAAATGTTCGACGGAATCATTTTTCCGTCGAAGATTTCATAAAAATTAATTTATTTTTGATTTTTGTTTTGAATTGTTTTCGACGGAATTCCATTTCCGTGGAAAATCTTCGACAGAATCATTTTCCGTCGAAGATTTCATAAAAATTAATTTCTTTTTGATTTTTTTTTTGGAATTATTTTCGACGGAATTCCCTTTCCGTGGAAAATCTTCGACGGAATTATTTTTCCGTCGAAGATTTCATAAAAATTAATTTCTTTTTGATTTGTTTTTTGTAATTGTTTTCGACGGAATTCCTTTTCCGTGGAAAATCTTCGACGGAATCATTTTTCAGTCGAAAATTCATAAATTAATTTCTTTTTGATTAATTTTTTTTAGATTGTTTTCGACGAAATAATTTTTCCGTGGAAAATCTTTGACGGAATTCCTTTTCCGTGGAAAATCTTCGACGGAATCACAATTCCGTCGAAATATCATTAAATTAATTTCATTTTGATTTATTGTTTTCAAATTATTTTCGACAGAATTATTTTTCCGTAGAAAATCTTCGACGGAATCACAATTCCGTCGAATATTTTTGACGGAACTTAATTTCCGTCAAAAATTATCCACGAAATACATTTTCCGTTGAAATTTCCGTCTTTAATTTGGACGGAATATTTTCCGTCGAAAATTTCCGTCGAAAATTTCCACTTTTCTAGTAGTGTTAATTGATTGTTTTTTGAATGAAATTCAATTTATTAGTTCACCATATAATTAATTATTTGTTGAGAGCGAGAAGTCTACACTCTTTTAAAAGGGGAATGATCTGTTTACAATTTTTTTTACAAATTACACTAAGTCTAACTGGTTATACACTCTTGATTGAAGTATGACCGATCAGACATATTATAATTTGTAAACAATATTTGTAAATATAACATTCCCCTTTTGAAATGCCAAATAATGGAGCTGCTTTTCGGGCTTTCTTAAACTTAAATACTTTATTATCTTCTCAAGATTAGAATTTCTCTTTTTCTAGATATCAACTTGTGCCCGAAACTTCAAGGGATCCTCCTAATCCGATTTTGAGTTTGAGTCTTTTCATCTTCCACAAGAGTTGCAATAATCGAAAGAATGAACTTGCAAAAACTAAACTAGGATTACTATTTTGAGCTTTCAAGTTTGAGTGAAGATTACCCACCAATGAAATTGCAAGGAGAGTTCCTATACACATAATTAATGTTAATTTTAATTAATACCAATTCCGATAGATTTATATCAATCTAAATAAATATCAAGAATGCCCAACATAATTCCCCCTTAAAATATCCTCCCTCATTCTGAAATTATCTTGTCAGTGGTATAATGTTAGAGCATAGTTCTAAAGAAGAAAAGAAAACTAAAGAAAAGAATTGATTCTGTTATTCCATCATCTACTAATCACTTGACGAGAGTTTTATATCCTACTGATACAGCACACACATTATTTAGTAATCGTATACTATTAACTAACTCCATCAGACTCCAATTTACACGTAGCTACTTACAAATAACCCTACCCTACAGTATAGTACAACAACTCCTTAATTTACAATTGACTTTCACGTACCGTAACATATAACAAATGATTTGATAATGATAATGATCTATATCAATTTTATTTTATTTATTTTATTAGTTAGATCTGTTACTCTATCAGTATCAAAAGATGTTTTAAGATTTGTCCCTTATAGGTCCATTTAATCTTGAGGTAAATTGTCTAGGTCCGAGGATTGATATGTCAGGTTGTGGGGTATGCAGTGAAGTATGCAAATTTTATGGATAAATTTTGAAAGTTCAGTTTTTTGCCCCAAAAGATTTCAGTTGGATCAGCATATCACCTGAGCCCCGTGATTCAAGCATGTTTCCGTCTCTGCCTGATGATGTATTTGCCATCGTTTCTCAGTTCCTCTTGCCTAGAGATTTGGGTAATTAGGGTCTGTGCTGCAAAAGTTTGAACACTCTTGTGGACTTTGAAAAAATATTGTTTAAAATTATAAGTTTTAGAATTATATAAATAAATCTAAAAACGTTAAAATTAATTTTTAAAATATTATGTGATATTTTGTTAAAAAGGGCATCTTAATCTATTTATATCACATCCCGATTATATCTAATTCACCTCAAACATATGGTAGGATAATATCATCCTATCATATAATTAATCTAATGCATATCAAACAAAGAGATGATATGAGCTTATTATGCCCATATCCTTATTCAACTCTATTATCATATATACGGGTGCTAAATGAGTCAGGGGTCTTTCAGGGACCTTCGGCTCAACTCGTGAAGCCCTGAAATTATATGTCTAAAATTGGTTTTTGGCATCAGACTTGAACTTGTATAAAAGCTCATTTAATAAAAAGGCCATAGGCTCCAATTTAAAAGCTTAGCTCGAGAGCCTCTCAGGTTGGCCTAGTATATTATTTTATATTTTTATTTTATATTTTTTATACTCTTGTAATAACCTCTCTTTCTCCTCAATTCATTTCACCCAATTTTATTGGTTAAATAAACTTTTTGAATGATTTTGTTCTATATTATGCTGTTTGGATATATATTGAATTTATGATATTTATGGAATTACTAGTGTTGTTGATTATATATTCTGTTTTGATAAATTTTTTATTATTTTATTTTTTTTAAACAGGCTAAAAAGCTAAACCAGACTTTTACTTTTTGTAAATAAGTCAGGCCACAGGCATTGGTCAGGGGCTGACACATTTAACAACAGGCTTAGTCTTTTAAGACTAAAACTCGGCTCGGCTCTGCCCATTAACACCCCTAATCATACCCTATCCATCAAACGGTTCCGTGAATTGGATCCACTTCACTGTGATAAGAACACAATGGTGGTTGTTCAATTTTGAACAAATAGCAGCTTTTGTAATTGAATGTTATGAGTTATCAATATTTTTAATATATGATTGTATCATTATCACGAGGGAGGGATATTCTTACTATCAAAATTTTCTACTATTAACTTACTACATATTTAATTACCATTGGATCAATATTTTTTCTTTTTTTAAAAACATGTTAACATTATTTCTCTTTAATTCAACGGTGATTAGATAAGTAATAAGTTAGTAGTAAAAATTTTTGGTAATAAGAATATCCTCCTCCGTTATCATTACATTCCTAGAGGTTACAAACTATAGTACATTCACTATGTGCCTTCAGTAAAATCATGAACACAAAATTGAAGTATTGCTACAAAGAAGAAAGAGATGATCACCACTCCAATGACACTTTATGCAATCTGTCTGTGCTTTTCGGCATTAATTATCATCATTACCTTCCTGAACGTTACAAGCTTGCTTCATATCTACTTTGATAAGATTATGAACTCAAATTGTCACTGTCACTGCAAATAAAAAAGAGATGATCACCATCTCGAATGACACTGATGTCATCTATCTCTGCGTTCTCTGTATTCATTACTTTTGTAGGTTTGGAGCCTCCAAACTTTTCTCCTGCAATTTCACAAGTTGATAGTCAGTATCTAGAAAATAAGAGAACTACACTGTTCTGTTTAACGAATAGTATTTGACCCAGAAAGACATGCTTATTTATTTTATTTTTTTTTAATTCCAGGCCCTAATCAACCTTTGCCGAGTCAAGTCTCCCGGTATCCCCACGACTTTGGCAAGGAAAGAACCCCACACAGATATGAGACTAATCCTGAGTTTATCCTACTCTGACCTCAATGGTCTTCTCCAGAATTCGAACCCATATTCTTTTGGCAGTTCGTCTCGGGGCTATTGCCACTTGAGCCAACCCCAGCTTATCTTTTTTATGATGTACTTAAAGTTGCAACATACTCATTATTTCTCACTTTTTCCGGTTGTTTAAGTCAATGCTTACCAGCAATCTTGAACAGCTCTTCTAATGAATCAGGTAAGATTATCAGCTTCCCATGCTGTCCCTGCAAGGTAGTTTCATGTTTGCCAAGAAAGTGAATGGTAACTCTCTTATTGATGAACATTGCTGCTTCTCTATCATTTGGATGGTTAGAGTTGCTTGAATAGGAGTTTGTGTACAATTTTCCTAAAGGGAAGTTGGTAGTTCTAAGAACATCTTCTCTTGTTTTTCTGAATGGGTCAGTCATAGCATGGTTGAGGGTTGCTGGCTCCACTAGCTCTATTATATGTTCATCTAATGTCTTGCCATTTTCAAGATTCATTATGAGGTCAGAAATGTTCTTGTTTTGTTTCTGGTCTGCTAGAGCTTTCTGTTTCCATCTTATGGGACTAAGGTTCTTTTCATTTGCTTGTTTTTCTAGCTGAATTTCAACCATGTCTGGATGACCTTTGTGTGCAGCACCATAATTATCTCTTTTTCCATCCTCAGGAATCATGTTATGCAATCTGGCTTCTCCATGTGAATTATCTGTATATGCTTGGGAAGAGTTTCCTCTTGTGTTGTCCCCATCATGAAGAACAAATCCAGGGTCTGTAGTTTCTGTAGGTGGTTCAGAACCCGATTCATGTCCCTTTAACATCTGTCAATATGGATAGCAAATTATTTATGTGATAAAAGAAAATGAAGTTTACACAAAATTTTCTAATAGCAATTACCATAAAAAGATTTTTCATTATATGTTTTGCTTCTTCAGGATTTGCATGTATGGCATTCATTAATGAAGTTCTGCTGAGTTTTAAAATTTGAGAAAGCTCAGTGGTCCGAACTGTGAAAGGCTGTGGTCTATTGTATAAAACTCCAATCTCTCCAAATGTATCTACTGCAATTGCCTTCTTCAGAACCTGAATTGAACATGTCAGGCTAGGATGTTATATTCAGTTGTTTCATTGTGTACTTTAAATATAAAAGTAAATCCTTCTGATGCACAAGCTCCCTGACTTGCTAGAATAGGAAAGAGGGACAATTGTACTCAACATTTCCCATGCATTTTTTACAAAGAGGTTGTTTCTCAAACTCAAACCCGTGACATTCTAGTCACAACAAACAACTTTACCGAAGAAGGCTTGCATTCACTCTAAATATAAACCATAAACCACTCCCCGTTAAACCCGACTAGCGAGCGTGGGATGGAGGTAATCCTTGTACGCAGCCTTACCCTTACATAATTGCAAAGAGGCTGCATTCACTTTAAATATGAATAAGAAAAAAAAAATCAGTGTTGGAATGTTATGACATACTTGATCATGACCATCAACATGGCAAATGAGGTCCTGCAACAAATAATCATTTGAAAAGCAATCTCTTCAATTAGTGAGCATTTTGTAAGATTCATTCAAGGTTATTTGACTACTCATGCTTTAGCTCACTCACCACTGCCCCAGAAACCAGCACATAAAGATCTGTAGGAGACTCGTTTTGTAGTATCACATCTTCCTTTGGTGGGAAATACTCAGCTTCCATTTCTGTAACCTATTGTTAAGAGGGTTACTTGCATCAAACTTTTCCTATTTAGTTCCTTATAAATAGACAAAGTAACTAATAAATCTACTTTCTTCTCTTAGCTAAAGAAGAAGAAAGAAGAAAAATAAGAAGGGAAAGTGGATAACAGGGAAGAGGTTTTGCTATGGTAAAAACAAATAAGGGATGTGAAGTATTACCAGTTGGAAAAGAAAATCATGTGAAACTCCATTGAAGAGGTAGACCTTCTGCAAAACAGAAAAATATAGATGGTATGCAATGCTTGCACGAATTGCCTTTGGCATACCATTTAATGTTTCTTGCTGGTTCAATCCTTCCGTTTTGAACCTCAAACACAAGTGTGACAACATTTGATCATGTATATGATGGGGCAGATGATTTCTTGTTGAAAATTCTGAAGCTGCTCTGATTGTATCTCTCTGTTGCACCAAAACCAAGATTCTCTTCATTGATGGGAAGAAATAGATTTACATGTATTTGTATAAAATAAAAATGTATTAACAAAACAATGAGCGAGGATATTCTAACTACCAAATTTTTTTACTACTAACTTACTACCATCACATCACCATTGGATCAAAGAGAGAGCATGTTAGAAAGTTTTTGAAGAGAGAGAAAAAGTTAATCTAATGATGATTAAATATGTACTAAGTTAGTACTAGAAAAATTTGGTAGTGAAAATATCCCTCTTCCGAAACAATAATGAAGGCTTGTGCCAGGGAGTGAATCTTAGAATCGGGTAACTTCTTGGCAACTTAAATTTTTTGTAACTAAAAAGTAAAACCGAAGGTAACATGAATCATATAAGTTATTAACTAGAGGAGATTTTATTTTATTTTTTAACCGGAATCACAATTCATAGAAATATAGTGGGAAAATAAATTTTCCAAGAATGTTACCAAAAAATTATTTGTCGGGTCAAAATATTTTCGAGAATATTAGGTTAATTTTTGTTTATGCTATGTTTGGTTGTGTTAGATTTTTCCTTGCAATAGGAATCTTACAATACCACCCTCTAGGTAATATTCTTAGATGGTATTTTTAGAAAATTTTATACATAAAATAAAATCAAGGGAAAATTAAATTCTCGGAAATTTTTTAGAAATCTCGGACAAATAAAATTATCACCATTAGTTTTTCAGGAATCCTAAAAAAAAAACATCTACCAAATGCCAGTGTGATGTTTTTTCTCACTTCGGATTTGAATGGTGAATTTTGATATCAGGTAAAAAATATTTCAATTTAAAAACTTAAGTTAGTGGATGATTATATTAATAATTTTATATTATATTTATCTAACACAATATAAGTGGGTTTGATATAAGCTACATGTTTCAGTAAAAAAAAAATCTATTATTATTATTAGGCTTTGCTAAAGCTACTCGACAAAATAAATGGCTTTTCTTCGTTGTTTATCTATTTTTATTTTGGGTTTTATATTTATCATGTAACATAATATAGCTTCACTTTCCTACACACACATTAAAGATGTGGGGGTCCCCATATTTTTCTTTCTCTTTTATCATTCCACTTTCTCTCTCTTTTTTGATGTGAGAGTTGGAAATAACACCTTAAATTATGTAACATAACATTAATAAAACCTTTTTTTTCCTGAGAAAGGTGTTTATCTCATCCTTCAATTGCAGGACTATTTTTGGTTGGCATCTCTTGGAATAGTTCCAGCAATAAAGTATTTTTAAGGGGATTTCTCAGCCACAAGATTCCCTATGTTGAATTAAAAAATATGATAGCGTAACCATTCGAGACGCACCACATCCTTGGACAATTCACTTGTTAAAATGCATATAATTGTACTTATTTAATTATAAAAAAGAGAAAGATATTATAATAATGAATTAGTGTTATTACTAATATTATTACTAATCAATTTCACCGTTTGATCAATTATATTGATCCAATGGTTATATTTATTTCTATTTTGTATGGTTATGATTCCCCATATTTAATACTTTATATTTATTTTCACCTTTGTATGGTTATGAATTTTCATATTTAATGCTTTATATTTATGTTGACATTTGTATGGTTATGAATTTTCACATTAAATATGGATAATCATAACCATACAAAGATGGAAATAAATATAATCGTTAAATCAACATAATCGATCTCACAGTGATATTGATTGGTAGTAACATTGGTAGTAATACTAATTGATGGTTACAATATCTTACCCCATACAAAAAATATAAACAACGAACAAAAAGCACCACAAATAATAACACAAATCTCTAACAAAACTTTTGATTCGACGGGAGATGAGCTTGGAATGATTGATTCTTTTTCTATAGTCTACAGATTATGAGAAAACAATCACCAGCGTTTAAAAAATATGAAATTCTAAAAGTACGTAGAAAAAAATTATAAATTTATCTTTCAATATCTTTTTTTGGAAAATATTTCAATATTTTTTGTTATTAATTTTGTCATAATTTATTTCTTATTTGTATGTATTGTCCTTAATCTCTCTCTCACTACTCAAAATTTTTGGTCTGCTACCGGCAACATCACATGGAACCATGTTGAAAACAATGCTTGGTTTGAGTTTGAAAATAAAAAAGTGAGAATCGAACTTTCTACCTTTTTTCTTCAATGATAGTTTGTGTCAGTGTTAATGATGATTGAGATTTCATTCTAATTCTAATGCTTGAAAATTCTAAATTCTGTTGGCAAGTAAGGATAAAAACTAAGCAGTATAAGAAGCTTAAGTTTGAGAGCACATACAAAATTTCTGGTGTGACTTGTCCAGTGAACTACCAAGTTTGTCATGTTTCCAATGATGTATGATGTTAATCCCAAGTTAAACAACATGTAAAAGATGTCAAATAGCATCTCTCTGGTGTTTTCAGCATGCAAATCCCCATATCCAGTGGTAGTAAGTGTGACAATGGACCAATATATGGATGTGACATATCTGTTCCAAAGACTTAATTCTTTAAAATTTGGGTACGCAGAACCAATCCAGGTCCTTTTGGAATCAGGGTACCTATCTGCAATTAGATAGTTAAAGCATCCAGCACAGTGTACAGCAAACAAGGTTACCTGAAATATGATTGATTATCATATTGGTGAAAATGATCTGGGAAGTACCTTGAGATTGTGATAAAGTTTGCAAGGGTAGATGAGAGTTGATAGTAAGCAACCTTATACTTGCAGTTTTGCAAAAAAAAACTGTTTTTTATACTCGAATCTGTGTCCTTCCGATCACAAGGAGCAAACTTATCGTTGCTCGCCCTCGTGATGGAAGAAATAAAACATATCAGGTTTAGAGTCTTACAGCTATGAGCTTTGAGCACCTTGTCCAGAAGTAATTGAAGCGGATGTCCTTCTCAAGTCTGAAGGAAATTAGAGGAGCTAGTAAGCACTTTGATACTCTTACAATTTGAAGTGTTGTGAAGAAATCCAGAACCATAAGGTTGAGTATGATATGATTGTGGACCTTGCAAACAACGAACTAACTCGTCTCAGGCGCCATAATCGAAGCATGTTAAGAGCTTTGTAGCCAATCTCACTGCTATGATTCGTGAAGAGGAGGCTGATGGATTGAAATGGTGCAGTTGAACATACATCAAAGATAAACCATGTAGATATGTACCTGAAAGTTTAGTACAGCTATTTGAAGTAAGCAATGTTTTAAATTAACATTCATTTTCACTAAAAAGAGGCAAACCCCGGTGCACAAGATTGCTCGGCTTGCAAGGTTAAGGATGGAGTCGATTGTACGCAACTTTACCCTTACATTTTTTGCAAAGAGACTATTTCTAAAACCTTTCGGTCATAAGGAGCAATCTTATCATTGCTCTAAGGCTATTTCTCAAACATTCATTTTAGTAAAGGAAGAAAATGTGAAGTAGGTAGATATATGTACCTGACTGCAATTCTTTTAGGATCATCAACAAGAAGGTAAGAATGGCTATCTAGATATGCAACAAAGAACGTTAGCATGATGTCAACGGCAAAGAAGCCATTGACTATGTTGTCTAAGATGAATAGTGTGTCTTGTTTATAAGGAAGAAAGGCAAATTCAAAGGGGCAAATCCATGCAGAGTAAATGACTAGAATGATCAGTAACATCTCCCATGCCCTGTAACAGAAAGCATATATGAGAAGAAACAACAAGTGTGTTATTCATAGTTATTGTATTGCAATGGTGTATGTAAATAGTTATCACCTATAACGTGGATTGAAAGGGGAAATTATGTATCTTCGAAGTCTAGTTTCCTGGTTAATTCTGGCTCCAAGGGATGGCAAGAGATCATTAGACATAAAGCTGCTATATGGAAAACTTCCCATTTGGAATTCATCTACACAGAACCTCTGGAAGAATTTCTTGGCACTGGAAAATGACATGGTTGTTGGGTTTGAATCCTCAAGGCGATAGAAGATGTAGTTGAGTTCTTGTGGCAATGAATCCTCTAGAAAAGAACATATTTATAGTAGTCATTCTGTTGACTTGGATGTTCTGGTTTTAGACCTCTTTTTCCCCTCCCTTTTTGTTGAGATGCCTTTGATGTATTTTAAAGGAATAAGTAAAAGGTTTATGGGCCAAATTTGAAAGAAAATATAGTTAAGATGGGAGATAAGATTCTGGAGGTAAAATCTTCCATCTTGTATTTACAAAGTTACACGATAGCAGACAGAAGTCTTTCTGAAATGTTGATGATAATTCTGCATCAACCTTTTGTGTGACAATCAAACTAGAACTTATATTTCCTTGAATCAAGTATTTTAGTATTTTATGAGAGGATAAAACAGATACAAATGTGCTCTTATCAGATAGGGTCGTATAAGGATCATAGAACAAGTAGCTAATATTTTTATATAGGCACTTGATGGGAATAGAGTAGATTATATTTGTAACAAGGTGAGCATGAACATATATGCTGTAACTTGAAGGAGAATACAAAGAGGGTACTTTGATTTTTTTCATAATTATTTGTACTACTCGTACTACATTGGAAATACATTAATTATATTAGGTATGCATGCCTGCACCCAACTCATCCACAACTTCCACAACTATGTAACAAAATTGTGCGCTAATTTTTGTGTTTGACGTCTAATATCAATTTCCATTTTATAGTTTAAAACCTTGGATTGCTAGCTAGTGGTTAGAGGCAAGATTGACAACTCATGTCCAATGCAAAGTAAGTGTTGCAATGTCATTTGATGAGGTGCAAAATAACATTTTCTTATAGTACCTTGTATTAGTTTTTGTCTGATAATAAGAATTTGCAAGAGTTTTACTAGTCCAAATGAGATCAAACTCTTGATGCCTTAGCTTTCTTGACCAATACAGACTTTGCTTTGGCAGCACAGATTCGGAAATGAAAATAATTAGTGTTTCCATCTGAAATCCGTAAGATGTAACAAGCAGCACAGTAGAATAGATTTGATTTTAAAATATGAGTAAATATCTTTTTGTCCCTAACAAAATATTTGGTCTACACTTTAGTCCCCTTAAAAAAAAATTTAGTTGTCGGGTTGTTATGAGATTTCAAAGTGGACCCAGTTTAGTCCTTTTGAAGGACTAATGCGAGTCTTTTTTAAATTTGTGAGGGACCAAGATTTCAACTAAATGGGTCTACTTCGAATTTCTTAGGGATCTCGAGACTAATTTTTTTTTACAAGGGACAGAAGTGAGGACAGTATTTTTTGTTAGGGACTTAAAAGGGTATTTACTCTTAAAAATCTTCAAATAAAATTGGAAAAAGTTCAAAACTCTATTTAGTTTACTCTTTTATCACTTACCTTTTTTTTAACTTATCTTTTCTATGAGTTTTTTCAATCCAAATTCACTGTTAACATCGTAAGTAATTGAACTACCCTTATCCATTTTACTTCTATTTTACATGTATAAAAGTTGCTAATCTCATATAAAGTTTTTGGTCACCAAAAACAAACTGCCTTTAATAATTTTGTGGTTTTGACCAAAATTTGAATGATATTGGTGTAGGAAAAATAATAATAAAATGAACAAGTTTATTTACTTGAATGAAAAAAATCATAAGAGAAATAAGTGACAAGGGAAAAAAAATTAATGATAAAAGAATAAATCGCATTATTTTTGAACTTTTCTCCATAAAATCTAACATGTGTGTTCAATGTGCTATGATCTTATTAGACTGAACGCACTTAAGGGTCGATTAGAATTTCTCAAAAGAATAGCAAAGAAATTCTCAGCAAATTTGGCCGACATTTGAATGGTACCGAGTCTTATCGTCCTTTAATTCGTTGTGGCCCTGGCCCACTCGTGATGATTAGTTCATGATAAGTTTCATAACTATTGCTTGTGGAATCAATATTTTTATTATGATGTTATGATAAATGTGAGAAAATATTTTAGAATTAGGGTCCATTTTTATTTTCATGTTACGAGGATTTTTGTAATTTTTTTTAGTATATATTTTCAGAAATATATAATTATAGTAAAAAAAATCAACAACAATTGTTGTTGATTTTTTTAATTATGTATTTTAAATAATACATAATTAAAAAATGATCCCAGAAATTCTAGCAACGACAAACACATTTCCTAGGATGCTATGATAAATGTGTTATTTGGATTTGTCATTTTTATTCTGATAATTTATTCCTTGTTATCCTTATGCGTAGCCCTGAAGCACAAATATGCGAAAATGGGAGGCACGCGCGTATGGGTACGTGTCAAGTACATTGATTCGTACCAACATATACATAATTTATATGTTGCAGCTAGGGGTGTTAACGGGCCGAGGCGAGCTGAGATTTGATCTTAGTCTGTTATCTGTCACGAATATAATATTAGCATGTGGCTTGGTTTATTTACAAAAAATAAAAGTCTGTGTGAAGCCTGTCTTAGCCTGTTAGCATGTTAAAGAATAAAAATAAGATAACAGAATTCCACAAAAAATTAATTTCCAGATAGAAACCTTAGCTTCCAATTTGCAGCAATAATTTACAAAGTCTACAATAAAAAAAATTAAAATGAGAGAAGGTCGATAACAGGTTATATTATCTTAGCCCATTATAAAAAATTTGTAAACAAAAATAAAAAATAAAAAAATAAATTGACACAAACAAGCAGTGCACAATGGGACGAATGAGTTTTTGTGGGTTTGTTTGTGTGAAGGAAGATGAAGGATAATATAGAACAGCACTAGTAATTCCATAAATATACATAAATTCAATATATATCCAAATAGCATAATATAGAACAAAATCATTCAAAAAGTCTGTTAAACCAATAAAATAGAGTGAAATAAATTGATGAGAGAGAGAGTTATTACAAGTAGTATAAAAAATATAAATAAATATTTATATTCTAGGCTAGCCTGGGAGGCTCTAAGGCCGAGCTTCTGAATTAGAGCTTGAAGTTTTTTTATTAAATGAGCTTTCATACAAGTCCAAGTCTGATTCCAACACGAATTTTTATTAAATGACTTCAGGCTTTTACGAGTCGAGGCAAAGACCCCGAGTTCGTTTACCACCCCTAGTTGCAGCCAGCTAGGTTCTTCTTATACAGCCCGGGTCAAAATGGTGTTGAAAATAAATAAAAAAATTCAATACCTTGGAGATTTAAAGACTCCGTGAATAAAATTAAAAATTCATAACTCATTTAATTGTATTTATTTTCTAATTTTAGATGGAAAGTATTTACCAAAGGAAATTTCTTGTCGTTCTGGTTAACATACGATATTTTCCCTTTCATTAAATTCCACAACTTTTTCATCTTATATTCCATTTTAATATATATATCGTAAAATTATTTCTCCAGTCGCTTTATGTACAGTAACGACAGATATATGGTTATGATTTCCTATATTTAATACTTTTATCCTTTGTATGATTATGATTCACAGCATTTAATGCTTTCAAGTATATATATGGCAAGTATTTGATTGCTACACGTACAGCAGCGGTAGAGATGTAAACTCATATATATATATATATATGAGACAAGATCATTTGATATCATTATCAAACTTTTTAATTTAACACATCATTTGAACGGTTGATTTTCAAATCTAATGACTATAATTTATTAGCTTATATTTAGTAATTAATTATCAATTCTCAATAAATTATCATCGTCAGATTGATGGAAATGAACGATTTAGATAATGTGTCAAATTAAAAAGTTTTTTTTTTTGGTGAAAACAAATTAAAAAGTTTTACACCAATGTCAACGATTTAGATTGCAGAAATTAATGATTCAGATGGAGTATGATATTCTTACATCGGTGCAAAAATAAGAACTCTTACACAAAATTTGGATCATTGATTTACTTACATCTAATAAATCAAATATCTAATAAATCAGAACTGCTTATAAACATGATCAATAATAAGGATTGATAGTGTAACTTACACCAATGTGAAATAATCTTGACCCATATTTATATATATATATATGATTATGATTTTTCACATCTAATGTTGTCATCTATATATATGGTAAATAATTAACTATGAGGCGTGAAATTCGATATATATATATATATATATATATATATATATATATATATATATATATATATATAGAATAATAATTCTTATTGTTCTTACACCAGTGTAAGATGATCCTGCCCTTATGGGTCAAGATCATTTTACACCAGTGTTAGTTACACTCTCAATCTTATCTGTTGATCTCACTTATATCTAAGGGCTCTAATTTTTGAGTAATATGAGCAATTGGATATAAGTGGATCAACGGTCAAGATTGAATGTAAAACTTCTAAATCTTACAGCGATGTAAGAATATCCTGCCCCTATATATATATATATATATATATATATATATATATATATATATATATATATATATATATATATATATATATATATATATGGGTTAGAGCCTTTGGATATAAGTGGGATCAACGGACAAGAGTGAGAGTGTAACTTACACCAATGTAAAATGATCATGACTCTATATATATATATATATATATAACCTTACATTAAAAAATTTCACAACATAGAATAAACTGAAGGGAAAATGAATCCCCTTATGTGAAAAAAATAATATGACATGATTACATAAGAAAATTATAACCATACAAAGATAAATCTATGGTTATGATTTTATAAATACTTATTTTAATATATTTTCTCTCTCTTTTTTTATTACCACTAATCTAGTTTTGTATGATTATAATTTCTCATAATACCATATCATTTTTTTTTTAACATAAGAAAATCAAGATGCAACCGAAGGTTGTGAATGTGAAGTTTCAAACAAGTAATGGAAAGGAATAATGCCAAAAATGTTTCTTTTCGTTTAAAAAAAAAAAATAGAAACTCCGAGGGAAAATAGTGTCCATAAAAATGCAAATGTTGAACTTTCCTGAAAGCTCCGATTTGTTCAGAGCATGTGAAAGATGGTCACAATCAGAGTACTGATCCCGTATGACTCTATCTTAAAATAATCTTTCCCAACAGATAATGAAGAGGCACGCTTAAGCCCATTTGCAGAGGTACAAAGGTAGTGTTAAAAGAGAATTCGTTAAAAAGCACAAAATCTGCCAGCCAGAACAGCACTTTTGCTCTTTATTCTTGGAGAGTTGTTATCTTTTTTTTCCTTTCTTTATGAAAAAATTATTTATTTTTTTAAATAACACAATTTGTATTATTTCATTTTTATAAAGAGATGAGACTCATATCTTTATTTATTTTTTTGTTTACTCTTTCTCCCCTCATGATCTATTTGTTTTTTTTTTACTTAAAATGATACAATTTTATATTTTTTAAAATAACATATTCTTCTCTCTTTATTTACTATGCAGAGTTTTGATAACCCCACATTAGCATTCAAATTCTCCAAAATATGAATAGCGTTGTAGCTGGCTTTTAAGCTCTTCCAAACATAAAAGAGGATTTTTTTTTTTTTTTTTTTTTTTTTTTTTTTTTGTAGCAATTGCAGAAAGCTGATATTTACAGCTAAAACAAAAAAATGAGTCTCGTTATTTTTTTTAAAAGAAAAAAAAATCATAATACAAACTGTATCCTAGGATCTAGATCCGTATCCTAACTTACTATATGTGTAAGGGCTGAAAAAATGATTTTCCCACACATAAAAATATTTTGGTATTGATGTAGGGTTTTGTTTTCATCATTTAACATGACACAACAAAGTTTCCTACACACATAATATTTTGTAGGGCCCACACTTTTTGAAATAAAAAAATAATAAAAGAAATTAAGGCACGCAAAACGAATCTCTATAACATTACACAATTACTTTTCCTGAACATAACTCTTATAAAACTTATTGATGTAATACTAAAACTCATGCATCACTTAGTAAAGATGAAAATATAAATAATTAAGGGTTATTTTTTTCTCCTAAGAGAAAAGTTGTCTCAATGCATGCAGAGACTAGTTCATGTGGGTCCCATAATAAAAAAAAAAGAACAGATACATTTTTTATGAATGTGCAAAGAGTTTTTTTTTTTTTTTTACCTCCAACAAGGGAATTACATTTCCCCATAATTAATGTCACTCGAGTCTCACTTATTTTTACTTTTAGTAAACTATTACATACTACGAGATTATCGACAGTAATTTTTTCTTTTCATTGCTCATATAAAAAGTGAATGCATCCCTTAGAAGTTAGAAAAAAGTGAATCTTATAACTACATTTATTTTAGGGAAATAGTAGTCTTATGTTACATAAGACTACTATCTCATGTCACATACACGTAGAATTTTGTACCCAATTTTTTTTTTAATTGTGGGCCCCACAACTTTATTTCTCGCACCTAAGATACCTATCCTATGCAATATAAAATTAATAACTACCTTGATTTTATCCATTTTTTTAATACAGTGATGAATTGAGATTCCATCATATGACTTAATGTAATGACCTATTTTATTCACGTTTTACAACTAAAACTGCCTGAATTCCATTTATTTTTATTTTTAATAAAAGAGTTAATATATGAGAGTACTGAAGATTTACTCGGAAGGTAGGCAACAGGTCACGTGGACTAAGAAGTTGATTTCAAGGTTGCTTTGATTAGCAATAAATAGTTATCCCAACCCAGTGGTTACAAACTACGGTGTGGAACTATTGAGTAGTTTTAGTTTGGTATATGTGTCTCAGGAAGCTCGTGAAAACACTCTCGAAAGGGCGTCGACAAATGACAAGGCATTTATGGCCAATAAGTCTTAAAATCAGTAATCCATCTTTCCAAATCACGAGCACGCTGTATGAATCTAAAGTTGTGGTTTAACTTCTCCATCAGCAGTTGCAAAAAGTGTAGTTGGGGCATGAATCTTGTGAAAAAAGAAAAAAGGAACCGATCGATTTTCTAGTTCTTGGGCTTGTTATGTGGTAATGAAGTCAAATCCGTTTTCTAATGTTTCCCACAAATATTGGAGGGTTTGGTAGAAACTTGCTTTATTAAAGGCATAGACCATGTGAATGCTTATTTTCTTTTTCTTTTTTATTGAATACCTTATTTTCTTGATGATGTTTTGGTGCACATGACAAGGAAGATAGGATAGGATAACTTATCCTATCCTACTTTTATCTCTTGTTTGGTGGGTCAATATGATATGATTAGCTTATCCTATTTTCTCATTTTATCCTATCCAATACATTTCTTATGCTATGGGCGGAGCTGGGTTAGGATTCAATAGGATGTGATATCAATATTGGATACTCAATATATCCTCACGCTACCCAATATATTCCCACACTACCCAATATATTTATATTTATTGCATTATATTTTTTTTTCTTTTTTCCTTCTATATAATCTTATCATATTGCTAATCAAGTGCTCATCAAACACAGGACATGATATGGGCTTATCAGTTTCATATCATATCCTACCCTTATCAGTCCCATATTATATCCTACCCATATCCTATCATGTCCACCAAATGAGCCCTTAGGCTCTTAAATGGGAAAGCTATCAAGTTATCTCAAATAAGGTCAAAAATTGTTTTTCAATGTCCACCTTTGATTAAGTGGATTTTTATTATGTGAAATAATTTTGATGTTATGTGATATTTTGATATTTTTATGCCTTTTTGAATAAGTGCTTAAATCTCAAATATCTCAAATGATTTTTTTAATAATTTTATTCTGTGAAATAATTTTAAGAAATAGCTCTGAACTATTTTGTTGAAACACGAAAACAAGAGTAAAATCAAAACGGCCCTTTAACTTCCATTTAGAATTGAAAGTGAATTTAATTGATGCTAATTCTTCTTGTGTTATTTGTTTTGTCGCATTAGCTTGCATCTTTATCCTCTTTACTTCATCAATATATATAAAGCCTTAGAAAAGGAAAATGAGAACTTCAAAAACGCCGTTGCCATGTACACATTTTGAAGGGAAATTTTAAACATTGTATTTGGGAAACAAAGATGGACATTTGATAATGCCGGATTGGGATACAAATCCAATACCGAACAAAAAAAATTCAAAAACTTCGTTGTTCCCCCAAACATGTCAATTAGTTTTTTCATAAGCTACTTTCATCATGGCAAGAAAGTACATATTAAATATATAGAGAGAAATTGGACTGGTGGAAGCGTAACGGTTTGGAATGCTAATGAATTATCATTGTTCTTTAACACATAAAAGAGTATATCTCTTGTAGTGTACATGCACAAATCCTTGCTTGCTGATTTCTTATCCATTTGTTGGGAATTAACTAACTTTTGAAATTCAAAAGTTCGGTTGTCTCTTTGTCCACGCTGTCATGTTGTAGCGCTTGCTATATCATTACTTCGTCAGCTTCTCTGTTACAGCATTTTGACGTCAATTTTTCCCGCAAAGACAAACACTCAACAAATCATCTATTCTTATACAAAATCAAGGAATATTGTCTCATTTTCCATACTTAATCATCTCAAAGCACTTAATCATGAATATGCAACATTTAGCTCAATTATCTTGCACTTAAGACACTTTATATGAAATTTATGCGGCAAATTCATCATAAAAATACCAAATTAACTCTCATTTGGGAGAGTTAACACACTCCAAACTCAAAATGTTTCTCGTCCTCGAGTAACAAAGAAGAAAATGATTAATTGGCCTGCATAAATTCAGTAGCATCATTGCAGCAATGACTATTATTGAAATAAGCAGATATGATGTAGCATTCCAACAGCAATGTACACGTGAGAGTTGCCTTTCAACCTTGGCTTACACTTCAACTTTGGGATCTTTTTCAGCTTCTCTTCTCTTGGCTTCTTGCTTCTAGAGTATTGAGTATGTGTGTGTGAAGAACTTCCTTGTTGGCTTGATTCACTTGAGAGTATCAAACTAAGAATCATAAGACTTAATTGCTTTATCCATACTTTTCCAGACTTGAATCAAATCCTATGTGTAGAGAATTGAAGGAACGAGTGTCCACCTTGCTTGCTTTTCTTTTGACTTTGGCTCCCTCTTTTATTTTTTGTGAGCTTTGCTCATGTGCATTGGCACTTATTTTATTTTTGTCTTTTGACTTGATTTTTCTTTTTGTGAGGGGATTTCTTTTTCACTTGTGCTTTTGCACTTGATTTAGCTCGGCTTCTTTCACCCTTATAGCCTTCAAGACTTACTCATATGGTAAGACTCAAATCAATCAAACTTGGATCCTAAGTCCTTATCCGCAATCCACTCTTTAGGCTTCTCTTGCTTTCAAGTTCATTCTTTGTGCTTGCATGTTCAATCACTCCAGTTGCTTTCTGCTTTGATCATGTCAGCCTCCAATTCATGCCTCCATTTCTTTGCAAGTTCAAGTTGAAAAACACTTACTCTCACTCATCGTAACTACGGTTATCCTGCTACAGCAAAAAGGACCATAACAGCATAGCTAAAGATGCAATCTATTTTACCTTATTGATGCAGCATTCTTTTCCAGCTTCTTGTTACTCTTTATTGAGGCATTTTCCAACTCTTTTTTCATTATTTTCATGCTGTAATGTATACCCTAACTTCTTTATTCAAAAAAAAACTGAAAAGTAAATTTATCGAATTGAAAATCTAACTAGCTAGCAAACATGTTCATCTTTTTCCTTAATTTTCTAGATAATGCATGAGGTTTACATATCAAAAAGCATAAAGAGAAAAAGAAAAAGAACAAGACGACTTGGTTTTTTCTTCATTGTTAATCAAAACTAAGGGAAGTTTTGATCTTAGTCTTCATCTTCTTCTTGGTCCGAGGGGTTATCGTCCATGTTTTCATCTTTTTGCTAAACCTCCTCCTCCATTTCTTCATCTTTGCCTTGATTTTTTCACTTTGGGTGCTTGGTGACTCCATTCTTGCCACTCCAAACTCAATTTGGTTGCCTCGGTTTAAAGTGATTGAGATTTGGTGGACTCAAAACTCAAGCCTTTGTTGTGGCTTGAGTGTTTGGGGGACTCCAAACTCAAGCCTTTGTTGTGGCTTGAGTTCTTCTTTTTTGGGCATCAGTACCCTTTTCTCCCTGCAAAACATCTTAAATAAAATTAAAAAGAAACATGAATACTAACTTATCCTAATCCTAATAATTGAAAATATGAAAATTAAAAATTGCAAGAAATTAAAATACTGAAACTAAATTGATAATTTTAAAAACTTCCTAATTGAACTTTGGGCTGCCTCCTAAAATCGCTTGTTTTATAGTCTTCGGCCTGACTTGGATTGACGATCAAGGCGGCTTGAAGCAAAGAGCGAAGAACAACTTTGATTCTTCAATCCAACTCATCTCGCATGTAGACTCCTTCATCTTGACCTCGGGCTTGCCTTCAACCTTTAATGAGTGAGGATCATCGAGGTTTGTTGTTCCATCTTCCGTATATTCAATGGTATGCACCTGATCTCCATCAATCTTTAAAATCAACTCACTCTTCCACATGTCTACCATAACTTTTCGGGTATCAAAGAATGGTTCTTCAAGAAATTGAGAAATAGTGGGGTCCTCCTCATTGTCAAGCATCACAAAATCTACTTGGTGTGCAAAGCCGCCTATCTTGACATTCATATTTTCAACAATGCCTATTGATGCTTTGATGGAGCGATTAGGAAAATGTAGAGTCGTATTTGTAGACCTTATGCTCCTTATTCCCATATTCTCTAGCAGACTCATAGGCATTAATTTCACATTAGCCTCAAGATCATTCAAGGTTTGCTCTTTTTGCATGGCATCTTGTTGCTTTTGTAGCCTTTTAGGTAAAGGAGATGGTGGTATGATTGTCTTGTTGATGGTCTGACCCTGTTGTAGTTTTGCTGTAACAGTACTCTCAGTGCCAGCAATTTGAGGTTCTTCGGGTTGATCATAAAATTCCACCTCTTCAGCAACTTTATCTCCTTCATTCTGTAAAATACGCAAATGCACGTGTCACAAGTAATAAAGGGATGTATGAGTCCAAGTATCATTCCCACGGAGATGATTTATAAAGCAATGATTATTTAAGTAAAAAAACTAGAAAAGGATTAATTTTTATGGTTGAGTTGTAAAATAAAATATAATTAAACTAAGAAAACAGTAAATTAAATTCAAAGAGAAGGTGATGGATGAGTTATAGGTCAGAATCAATTTCCCTGATACAGCAATACTAAAACGATGCTTTAAAAATGCTATATCAATGTTTAACTAGTAACCGAACACTAGTGTATGTTGGGGCTTTTGACCAACCTAACATATATACCCAATAACTAATTCTCACATCTCTTTGGCCAAACTAATTACTGAATTGTTAAAGTCCAAGTTCAAAGACTATGTGCTGTGAATGATCTCTCTACCCATAACTTAATCAAGTTAATTTTGTTAACCTAATTAATCCACAAAATTCAACAAGGGTCTGGATTCGGAATCCTCTCGGCCCCAACCTCCTCAATATCACATATGTATCTCTCGACATGCACATATGAATAAGATTAAGCAAACTCTTTGAATAACTAATCAAACATTAACATAACCAAAGTTTAGGCATACATCTCAATGTTACAGCATAGGTACTTTATCACCTAACCTATAGAGCAATTTAGCTAATAATCGAATTAAATAAAACAGAGAAAATAAAGAAAGAATTCATTGGAAAACAGAAAAGAAGATGAAAATGAATGCTGTAGGAAAACTTCGTCACGGTCTTGCCACAACAATGCTCCAGCAGCTCGTCTTCCTCCAAGAACCTCCCTTTTCTCTCTCTAAACATGGGAAGGGTACTACATTCTTCCCCTCCCTTCTTTCTTGACCTCTCTCTGCCGCAAATCGTTCTTTAATTCATGGGGGAACTCTTCTTTAAATAGGAAAAATGGTTGGGGAATTGGGCCTTAGGGTTAGGAGTGAAAATCCATGAATCTTGTTGTTGCAGCCTTATTGTATCCCTAGATTCTTGGGATGTTGGAACTTGATTGAATAAGACCTTAATCTTCTTGATTTTCTTGTGCCGATATTATTATTGACCGAACAAGAGTTTGTTGTCCTTGTTCTTTGGGATTTTGAGATAAGACTCAATCTTTTAAATTGTCCTTGATCCTTGCTTGCTGGTGTTTTATCCATTTGTTGGAGAATAACTAACTTTTGAAATTTGAATTTCAGTTGTTCCCTTGTCCACGCTGTCATGCTGTAGCGATTGCTATATCATTACTTCGTCAACTTCTCTGCTACAAAATTCTGGTGTCAATTTTTCCTGCAAAGATAAACACTCAACAAATCATTTTTTCTTACACAAAATCAAGGAATATTATCTCATTTTTCATACTTAGTCATCTCAAATAACTTAATCATAAATATACACTATTTAGCTTAATTATCATGCAAACAAGACAACTTATATGGAATTTATGCAGCAAATTCATCATAAAAATACCAAATTAACTCTCATTTGGGAGAGTTAACACCTATTCGTGCCTTTACTAGATACAAGATTAAGTTAAAATACACAGATTCTGTCTCATACCATAACATCGAGCCATTCATGAAAAACAACATCTTTTAGTGTATTATTGTAACTAGTGGGATTATCATCACCTAACAAGAGATATCTTAAAGGTTTGCATATCTCTCTCCTACTACAAATGTGCCATACTAGATGTTGTATACATGAGGATCCAAGTTTGATGGGTTTGGTAGATCTTCAATTTCTTAAGGATTCATGTTTTTTGTGTTAACAACTCCTTAATATTGTTCTTCTAACACTACAAAAAATGATGTAATTTGTGGAGGTTATATTTGCAACTAGTGGAGGTCTTTGTCCCCCACAACATATATTTGTGGGGGTTCCCCCAAACCCCAGTATTACATGCGCCACAACCTATTTTGTGGGGGTTTTGTGGGCAACGACACTATTTGTTGAAGTATTTTTTGAAGGTTTTAAACCCCCACAAATGTTGCAATTTCTGGCATTCTTCAACCTCCACAATATGTTTGATTTTCTGTAGGTTAAAAACCTCCACAAAATGTTGCAATTTCTGGCATTCTTTAACCTCCACAATATTTTTGATTTTCTGTAGGTTAAAAACCTCCACAAAATGTTGCAATTTCTAGCATTCTTCAACCTCCACAATATGTTTGATTTTCTGTAGGTTAAAAACCTCCACAAAATGTTTCACTTCCTAGAGGGTGTAAAATGCGCAATTTCTGGTGTAAATTGCCTATATTTTTAGGGTCAGCTTGAGTACATCACTTTACTAAGTAAAAGAAAAAGCCAGTAGTTACATAAGAGTGTTACGATATTGTATAATTTTTTTTTCAATCAATCAGGGAAAATACATAAAGATATGATCATAAGAACTGTAGGTTATGCTTTTTTTCTTGCAAGTCATATATATAACAGGGGTACAACCCAAGATGCACCAAATTCTCTTTTGCATTCGAATATAAAGTTGATTCTATGAGTATACCTCTATAAATGGTACACATTCAAAAAATATTGCATTCACATAGCCCAAATTAAGGGTAATTACTATCTAATGAAGACCTTCCACGTGTAGGGATAGCTTCTTCACTCCCTTCATCCTGTGAAAAAACCAATTTAAAAAAATGAGGCACTTAAACTTCACTAATAAACTAATAGTAGAGCAACAAAAAAAATAAACATATGAAATCATTACCATTGGAGGAGTAGTAGTACCAAACAAAGCATCTAACTCTGGAGGAATTTGTCCTTCCTTCATTTGTATATATGCAAGCATTACTGTCTGTAATGTCTTGACACTCTCCTCAGATGCTGCTAACTTGGTCTTCAATGAAGTAACCTCTTCCCTCAACCGAGAACTTTCAGCTGAATCTGTACTTGAGAAAGTAGAGCCTATATGATTGAATCGTCTACTTGTGGGTCCAAATGCAATGCTAGGGAGACCACCTAGGCCTAAACCACGTACACGACCAGAGTGCTCTGGTCCAAAAACTTTTGCAATAGCATCATTTGTTGAAATTTCAGTGGAACTGGTGCTCTGGCTTAATTCTTCATTTATTTGGTCCTATCCATATAAAAAATTCATGAATCTAACATGTACACAAAGAATAAACAATCAATTTTAAAGTAACAATCACTTACTTGCTGCCAGCCATTAATAGAATAAAAAAATCAAATGAATTGGCACATCTCACTATTCCATGATTATATCTTTATAAACACAGTTTATCAACTAGCCATTAATTATGCAAGTTTTGTCCAATAATTAAAGCTAATTAACTTACCACTATAGCCTTTTTTTTTTTTTTTTGATAGATAACTTACCACTATAGCCTTTGCCTTGTCATTCTTGTGAGTTTCAATATATAGCTCGCCTCGACTCACAGGACGTCCAAACTCTACTTCCTATAACATATACAAATCATATAAGTCTAAATGTCAAATTTATAAGATCTAGAGATATAAAACACTAGTAATTTACCATCTCATGTCGTCTCCGGGACAAAAGTTTGGAACCCCCGGTGTGTGGGATAGTTTGTTTTTTTCTAATCTCAGCATTCTTCTGACATAACTCCTACAATATCAACAAAAACAATGTATCAAGGTGTTAGCTATACCCTACTTTTTTTGTGAACACAGTGGTCTCATCAACTTTGACACTTTTGATATAGCTTCATGTCATTTCAATTTTTCTAATCTCAGCATTCTTTTGACACTAGTAATTACAAGCAACCAATATTATGTGTATAGTTCATAACAGCACACATCCTCTGACTCCTGGAAAAGGTAGAAGGGGTTGCATTTATGAACAATACCCGGTTAGTTGTCAATGGAGAGAAAGCGATCTGCGATCTATAAAAGACATATTGAACTGATATTTGAGCACATTGAGGAGCATAATGAGAACCTTTCTAAGAAAATACAGCACATAGTAGACAGTGTGAAGGAGATGGAAAAAAAATGATCGGTATAATGTGATAGTTCATAACAGGCATTCAAATGTCTCAGTTGCAGAAGCAAAAAATAATAAATAAAATAATAATTGTTAACAATCTGTCACAAGCAACCAATATTTAATATGATTACCTTATAACTTGGTTTCAGATGATAGTCTACAAATGATGACCATTGATCTTTAGGAACACCAGCAGGGACTTTTGCAATTAGTTGATCTCTAGGAAGCTTTAACTGCTTAGCTGATTTCCATAACTTTGACTTGCCGTTCCTGAACCTCCTTCCTAAGGTAAGTAGACAATAACGCTTGGCAATTGTTTCTGGAGCCTGAAAATGAAATAGATTCTTTACAAAATAGTATTAATGTTAGTAAAGTAATTAGTCAATGCTCAACAGTAGAAGTTAATAACTAAACAAATTCAAAAATTAGACACAAATTTGGTGTATATACCTTCAAACTTTTATAGCATTCATTCTTGTATGGATCAGGTACTTTATCCCATCTTTCATAATTAATAGGAACATTGTTGCAATCAGTGGCAATACGTCCACATACTTTCGAAAAAAGTGTTGCGACTTCCCCATAGGCTTGCATTTGTGTATCAAATGGCACTATTATGCGTTGACCATCATTCATCTCAAACACACTTGATGTTGTCAATTGAATTTTCTTTTCATTTCCTTCTTCATCTATTAAAACAGATCTAAGTTAGCTTAAATGATAATATAATAATCATAACTTACTTAAATAAATTTACCTATAGCTTGCACAGTCCATTTCCTACTGGACTCACGTCCTACATGAGATGGACGATTTGGAAAATGTGGTTCAGTAGGAATTGATGAAGGAACAAAGGTTTGTGGGGACTCTGCTTGCATACTGGAACTTGATGATACAACATCATTCTTTAAACGTTTTCCTTTAGGAGGCATGACTAAATTGCTTTAGGAAAAATATGAACGCTTTAGGCTTTGTTACTTCCCCTGTTAAAATATTTCAACGTTCCATCAGTGTAAATGGCAACAGACATAATATATTAATCTAAGTCTGCGGAATAGCCAGAAGAGATAACAATATAGCTACAAAGTTGTAGCCGCTCCCCATAAACACGATAAACTGTTCAACTCGGAATCTGAAAACATGCCACCATATTGTGAAGTTTCTAATGAAAAAATTTGCTCTGGAGTAATTGTTCAAATCATTAAAACAAGTAGCATAATTTAACATTATAATTAAATTTGAACAATTAAATTTGCTCTGTCAACAAACTTTGTTTGATAGAGGATATTAAGAAAAAGATAAGTACAAGATGAACATCTTCTGCGATCAGCATGGAGCAATCACTGACAGTTTGAACACATCGGAATCAGTTCACATTTGTTCACAGCAGGGAATCAGAGCCTTTTGTACAAAAAATCTCGGCTGCACTTCCTATGCTATATGTAGGCGTCACAGCAATAGTAAGTGGGTCAGTGAACTGATTTACTATTATCTACGTTAGCATGTGCAAACTCAATGGTGTTTCTTTGTTCAGAAAATAGCTTCTTGTGAGCAAAGTTGTGGTGGATGTGTATCAATGGAGATGGCGGCATGGAGTTAAATAATTAGTTCAAGAGGCATAATTAAATTTGAAGTATTCATTCGTCTGTACTGTGTGACTCAGCATAATTAAATTTGCTCTGTCAACAAACTTGTAATTATAAAAAAAAACAAAAGATGTATCTATCATACTATAAATAATTTCCAATTTTCATAACAAAGGTGATACTTGTCATTTGGAGAGCAAGTGGTAAAAAAAAATAAGAAAAAAAGAAGACGAACCAGCTCCATCATATGATTAGTTTTTGGCCAAGTGGAAAAACATTTTTCACTACGGTCAAAACAACGTTAATTGGAGTGGGAGTAGTGGGGTTGTGTGCTCTGTGGGTTTGTGGGTTTTTAATAGCAACATTATAGCAACATTTTTTTTTTATTCTCAGAATTTGTGGGTTTTTAATTCATATTTCTTGACCTGAACAGAGTTGATGGACTGGAGCTGTAAAAGTGATCAGTAATTGTTCAAATCATTAAATATATCAATATATCTGGAATCAACTATTTCATGGTCAAATCATTAAAGAAGAAAGAACGACAATGCTGTAAAATGCATATTTCTCATTGATAGAATGAAGCAGATACAAAAAGCTATATAACAGCCAAGAAAAGAGAAAAATAACAGAAAGCAAAGACGGCACCCTGCTAACAGAATGCAGACGTGTGTAACAGAAAAAGGAATACATCACTAATCAGTTATAACAAATAACAGTAACAAATAATAGCAAAAAATAATGAAAAGTACACATATATTCTAGTAATAGCCATAAAGTTGACTTTCAACATGGACATATCTTCACTCGGACATATTTTCATCTCCATAAAGTTGACTTTCAACATGGCCTTTCGTTATGAATTCATTATCTACGTCCTCCCTAGCCAATGTTATTGCGTCAGCTTCTTCTGAGAATAAATTGCTTAGGTCTTGCTCGTGATTTGACTCAGTTTCACAAATAACATGTTCTATATCTTCTCCCATATCATACAAATCCCTTGGCATCATGTGCACAACAACACTCCAACCTTTATTTACCTCATCATCCACATAATACACCAATTTTGCTTGTGAAGCTTCAATATATGGGTCATGCTCTTCACGTTCACCAGTGTGAATACATTTAGAGAAGTTCACAGAAGTAAATTGCCATGCATCTTCTCTAATTCCTCTATCACGTGTGGTATCTGCCCATTTGCACTTGAATAGGATTACTTTGAAAAAACCGTAATAGTTGAGCTCAATTATGTCTTCTAACTTTCCATAGTATGGCAAATCTGCTCTCCTCATATTTGCATCAGCATTACTTGCAACACAAGATGTGTTTGAAGTTAGAAAAACTCCACTATTTTGAGTTTTCAAACCCTTATCTCGATTTATAGTTCTAAACTTAAACCCATTTATGTTATATGCAGTATATCTTCGTGCCTGTAGCATTGGACCCCTTGCCAGAAACTTTATTTCAGTTGTAATTGAATCTAAAATGTTCAGATCCATAACCTACATTAAAAATCAATTATTTTAGTTACAAAAGTAGGTTGATTTTTTCAAAAAAAATTTAAATTTAATTTTACCCGACGAGGAAACCAATTTGCAAATTCCTTAGTAACTATCTTTTCTATCTCTGTAGCTGAAGGTCTCCGACCCCTTGTCCTTCTCTTAAAGAGTGCTCTAAATTCACTTAAAAAGGCAAATATGTTAATATTGCATTACAATATTCCTATTCTTACCAGATGAAATATACAAAAACACTTACTCAACAAATGGAAAGACTTTCGAACAATTCAGTAGCAAATATCGATGTGCTTGTATTTTCTCTAATGGAGTAAGAGTGAAAGTTGATGAACTTCCAACTGGTCTACCTAATTGAGGATAGATGGAGGATGTTTGAGGTGTTTTATTATCATTTGGACGATCATCAACACGTCGACTTCTGTTCATCCTTGACTCAACTTCTTCATATTGTGAATACAAATTTAGTGTCTCTTCGGCTAAATAAGCTTCACAAATAGAACCTTCTGGTTGCGCCCTGTTCCGTACAAGAGACTTAAAATGCCCTAACATCCTATCATCACAAAAGAATAATCTTATCAAGGCAATTACTTAATATTTTTACCTCACAAATACAACAAATGAGTTAAGCACAACAAAAAATGTGTACCTCTCAATTGGATACATCCAGCGATAATACACAGGCCCTCCTAATTTTACTTCTTGAACAAGATGACAAGTTAAATGAACCATCACCGTGAAGAACGAAGGGGGTAAAAGGATTTCCAAATGGCAAAGAGTAAGCACAATTCGATGTTGCAGATTATCAAGGTTTGAGACATTCAACTTTTTTAGGCATAATTCTTTGAAAAATGTAGATAACTCTACCAACACTGCAGTCACCGCATCAGGCAAAACATTACGTATAGCTATTGGAAGCAGATGTTGCATGATGATGTGACAATCATGACTCTTCAAGCCAAATATCTTGGAGTTTTTTTCATCAATGCAACGAGATATGTTACTTGAGTAACCATCTGGCATCTTTACATTCTTCAATGTTGTGAGAAATATCGTTCGTTGTTCTCTTGTCATTGTAAACAACAAAGGAAGAAATTTTCCATTTTCAAGTGGCCAAAGATCATGTTTTATGCCCATGTGTTTAAGATCTTGGCGAGCTTCACGATGATCCTTTGATTTATCATCATTGATCAATGTATATAAAATATTGTCACAGACATTCTTCTCAATATGCGTAACATCCAGATTGTGACGTAAAAGATTATCCTTCCAATAAGGAAGATCAAAGAATATGCTTTTCTTTCTCCATTGTTTTGGTTTATCTTCTCCACGTGCTCTTTTCCTTCTAGTATTTGATTCAAGATTGCTTCCAAAGGTTACATTGATACCATCCAGTTGATTTAGAATTTCTAACCCGGATAATAACATAGGTGGGTCTCTTTCTTCAACTGTGCCATCAAAGTGCTTCTTCATCAATCTAAATTTATGACCCTTCTCCAGAAATCGTCTATGACCCATAAAACACCATTTTTTGCTATATTTTAATCGACAAGAGCATGTATCAAAATTACAAGTTGGGCAAGCATTGCCAGTATAAGTGTTCCACCCGGATAAGGTACCAAGCCCAGGGAAGTCACTAATTGTCCACATAAGAGCTGCTCTCATTCTAAATACTTCATTCATTGAAGAATCGTAGGTTTCCACACCATCACTCCATAGCTCATTCAACTCCTGGATTAAAGGTTGTAGATACACATCTATATTATTCCCTGGCATTCGTTTTCCAGGAATGATCATAGAAAGAATCATGGAAGTTTGTTTCATGCACTCCCAAGGAGGGCGATTATATGGAATTAAGATGACCGGCCATATGCTATAGTTACTACTCATGGTTCCATAAGGATTGAAACCATCAGTAGCTAGGCCAAGGCGAACATTTCGAGATTCTGAAGCAAATTGAGGGTGAAGTTGGTCAAAACTCTTCCATGCTTCAGCATCTCTTGGATGCCTCAATAATCCATCTGGATTGTTTGCCAAAGCATGCCATCTCATTGATTTTGCTATTTTAGAACACATAAATAATCTTTGCAACCTTGGTTTCAACGGGAAGTAACGCAAAACCTTTGCCGGTAGCTTTTTTCTACTAACAGTATGGCCATCTCCTTTTCCCTTACCCATTGGCTTCCATCTAGAAGTTCCACAATGTTCGCATATTTCCAAACTTTCATCTTCTTTCCAATACAACATGCAATTTTTCGGACAAGCATCTATCTTGGTATAATTAAGACCAAGTTTATAGATGATCTTCTTTGCTTCATAGAATGAATCTGGAATTTTCGCATATTCGAATGCATCTTTTACCAATTCCAATATCAATGTCATTGCCTTGTCAGTCACACCACACAAGCACTTTATGTGATACAATCTTAACAAAAAAGACAACTTTGAATACTTTCGACACCCTTCATATAATTCTTGGTTACCATCTCTAACCAAATCATCAATATTTCTCTGTTCTTCATGAGGCATAGGATGTTCGGACACCAATGATTCAAATGAAGTGGTGGGTTCTGATGCATGCCGTTTGTTGACCCCAAATGCATCATTTATCATGTCTAATATAGGGTTTTCAGTGGCCAACGACTCTTGCATTACTTGAGAATCTCTTGATGTCACTGTTTCATACGTTTCACCATGCCAAATCCAAACTTTGTAATTTTTTGGAAATGGCTTGCAAATCAAGTGGTCAAGCACTATATCTCTAGTTTCCCATTTATTGAAGCGACATTTAGCACATGGACACTTTATTGCCCCATTCACAGACCGCTTCTCAAATGCAAAATCTAAGAACTTATTTAACCCATGTAGATATTCAACTGAATTTCGTGGCATATCAATCCATGATTTGTCCATTTTTGCCTTGGTGTCAGATAAACCCACGTGAGCCTCTCTGCCACCCCATGTCAAAAGACAAAAACAAAGCCTCAGATATTTTATATTAAGAAGTGGGAGAAAATTTACTTTTTGATATTGTTGCTAAATATTAAAAAAATACCTAAAGTCAACAAATCATAATAGATTATGTTTACAAAGGCATTTCTTTTCAACTCAATGCAGTTAAAGATTAAATTCATGTCTTATTAAAAAAAATGGAGCATATCAAGCAACTATAGTCAACAAAACCAAAGCAAAGGCAATAAAAATCTTGTTCACAACATAGATGCAAGGAATATATATCTACTTCCCTCAATGACATCAATAAGGTCATCCGCAGTGGCATCATACCTGAGAGTAATATGTGCGTTGTGATTCCACCCTTATCTTTACTCCTAAAAGTCAGATTTGGTGGTTCTTTGTTGTGAGTGAAGGATTGGCTATAGGTTGGGGTTGGGGTTGGGGTTCCACTACATCTAAGATTCTGGCAGAGTTGACAATCAAAAAGGTTATGGTTAGGTTGTTGATGAAGCAGAATTCTGGTTGTGCTATATACAGAATTCTGGTGTAAAAAAAAAAATTTTATATAGTTTGAAAGAAGGAACCCAGCTAGACTCAAATTTTAGAGATAGTGAGTTGTATGAAAAGTATTACCCATTAATGAAATGACAGTAGAAAAGAACATGGAAGATGCAGTTAAAAAAAAGAATCCGAGACCCAAACATGGTAAAGCTTAGGAAGGGATGATCTGCATAGATTCACCTTTATTTTTCTTGAGCTAACCAGTCCTCTTGGCTTATCTTAAAAGGTGATGGCTCCCGGATTTGGCTTAGCAGAAAATTGTGTGTTTGTGAGTTGTGCATTTGGAGAAGGTAATCCTATTCTTGTTGACTGGCAGGGAAGAGTTTGTTGTGGTTATATTCACCATGGGGATGCAGATGTTGACATTAGAATAGTTGATCCTGAGAGTGGTGAAGAGCTTAAGGAAGATGGAAAGGAAGGAGAAATCTGGATCAGTAGTCCAAGTGCAGGAATTGGATACTGGGGAAAGGAAGATTTGAGTCATAAAACTTTCAGGAATGAGCTTCAGGACAATCCTGGACGAATCTACACAAGAACTGGAGACTTGGGAAGAATCATAGATGGGAAGCTATTCATCACTGGAAGAATTAAGGATCTTATCATTGTTGCTGGAAGAAATATCTACTCAGCAGATGTTGAAAAGACAGTGGAGAGTTCATCAGAATTTCTTCGTCCTGGTTGCTGTGCTGTCATTGGTGTCCCTGAGGAAGTTTTATCAACAAAAGGGATTTCACTGTGATTGAACGTATTCAGACTCGTGTGGCAGAAGAACATGGAGTCACTATTGCTTCTGTCAAGTTAATCAAGCCTAGAACCATCAGCAAAACAACATCAGGGAAAATCAAGAGATTTGAATGTCTTAAACAGTTTGCAGATGAAACACTGAACTTGGTGCCACAACTTATTTTGACAAAGAAAACACTGGTAAGGTCATTTACTACAGGTACATGCAGAGAAGGAAGAACACCAAGGCCCCATCTAAGGAGCATTACACCTCTAACTAGTAGGGTAATTTTATTTTATTTTATCTATCTCAGACAAATGAGCTAAAGTGTTAGGTAATTTGTTTAGCTTGATGTTTGCATGGAACGTACTAGCCCTGGATGTTGTAAACCCTATTATTGGTTTATAGCTACAAACACTACTTCTCTTTTGGAATGAAATTGAGTTGATTCATATGATCATAATTTGTGAGGCCCTCTCTGGCTCATGATTATTCCCTTACGATATGTTATATTTCTAACAGAAATCCATGAATAACCGTTCACATAACACAGAAAAATAAAAATTCATCTAGGAGGAAAGAGATAGTAATAGTAATACTCTTAAAGCAAAAGATAAAGAAGGCTTTGTCATTACATTGGAGGAAGAAAAGTTTACAAATTGAACAAGCTATGTACCTATTGATTAAAAAACAAATGAAAACCCAATGATCATAGCCTGATGATACACAATCTCTTTTCCTTCTCAAGAAGGAGATTCTGAAATTCTAGGTGAAGTCACAGGGAAAAGAGGCAAGAGCTGTGGCTCGAAGTCTCTAGGAGTTGACATGGGTGATGGATGCAAGTAGAAACCCTTCTCAGCTATTGCTTTATCTTCCTCTGAAGAGCTTCCAAGTGAAGGTGAGGACTTGTCAAAAGGGTCATCATTCAATGGAGTGACAGGGCTAAGAGCAAGTGAAGGGAAATCAAGCAAGGTTGGTGAGAGAATCTCTGGCTTGCGGGGAGAGAACCCAGAATTTTGAGCAAAATTGGGCATCAAGGTGTTGATCATGAGGGTGTTCTTGAGGTTGCTGTTCTTGAGCAAAATTACCACAACAACACTTGTTTTTATTGTAATATGCTAAATAGGTCTAACGGTGAAGATTTAGATTTTAGACTTGAGATAGAACTTAGTTGGGGTGACCAATAACATGCCATACAAGTAGGTAAGAGTGAGGCTTGTGAGAGTGATGCACTCCACTTTTTGTTTAAGGGAAGATGAATCATCCAACTCAAACCCATTCATTACTGGGTTCTGATTTGAAAATACCGAGACAGGACAAGGAAAATTCTGCGTAAGGGAATTTGTAGAAAGCATATTGAAGGCTAAAACTAGAATTGGACCAAAAATTTGTTTCGGAGAAGGCAAGAATATTTTGACTAGGAATGTCAATCAAATTCTGAAACTATGACCCCTCAACGGAACCAAAGACATAACAAGAACAGGAAAAAGAACATATGAACAAGTGGGAACAATATCCCAAATATTAATAACAGTAACAAGCAAGATTCAGAAATCTAAATGGCTGCCCCTAGTGCTTGATTTTGGTTAATAATCATTAGATCCATAATCACAAAGGAACAAAGAAGAATCAGTTAAAAGAGTGAAAATTATAGACCCTAACTGGGAACAAACCTAGCTAGTACAAGTTTTGTGGCAGACTACCTTGGAGACTCAGACAACCTCCTCCTGAATCAGATCTCCCCCGTGACATCTCTCTCCCTCACTCTCTCTGAGATCTATCTAATTCACCAATTCTATTGTGCGTTGTGTGCTAATGAGATTATTGTAGCCAACTTCTTTTAAACAAAATCACCAAAACCTCCACAATTAAACAAAAAAATAGAAAAATAAAAAATAAAATCTAGAAAAAGAAAAACGCATACCTGATTTGGAGATATCAGATTAAAATGGCACAGCAAACATGCCTCCTTCAACCCAACGAGAAAGACAAAATCTAGAAAAAGAAAAACAATATAAATATAAATTACAAAAAAAAAATCCTAAAATACAAATTTCAAAGAAAAGAGCTGATAAAGCTCAGCTCACCACGATGCACGAAGAACAATGAGAGCAACTAGATCTGTTGTTAGTTCCCTGCGAGAGATAAAAATGTCAAGTGACGGAGAAAAATGAAAGCGCGCGTGTAAGAAATAAGAGATATAGTGCCGAGAAAAAAGCATGCTGAGAAAAATACCTGTAGTTTAGCATCCGCGCGCTTTCAATGATGTGTATTGTTAGTTGATGAAAATGAAAATACCTGTAGTTTAGCATGCCATTAGATAAAGCATGTCATCTGTAGTTGAAGAAGAACGCGTTAGTGTGGGTTTGATGAAAAAACAAATATATTTTTAAAATTACATGTAGCAGCGGTCATCAAATAAAGATTAAGAATTAGTCACAAATTTTAAAAAATTTATACAAATTATGGCGGTCAAAACCTGCCACATAATGTAAATTAACAACAATTTTTTTTTAAAAGTGGCGTTCATAAAAAATGCCACAATTCATATTTTTTTTGGGGGTTTTATTGACCTCCACTAAATAACCTCCACAAATCACATCATTTTTTGACATTAATAGAAGTTATCCACACTCTTGTGAACAACTAATCCCCTGTAAGAACATGAGTTCTAAACATATGTTCTCTAACAAATTCACCCATGAAATTAGCTAAAACATCACCATGCCTATATTCCATGATGTCCCTACCTTATATCTCCATACAAGTAGATGATATCGTGCTAGTCTTATCGTGATCACCAATGCCCTATCTTGGTCATTCAAGACTTGGAACAAGTTTTAGGCTCGAGTCCTTATGATTATGATCGTTATCATAGATCCTCGAGTGAGCACCCGTTCTATCCCTAGGGCCTTTATCTTTAGAACATACTAACCATAAATTAAAGAAAAGACCAAATATGATAAAGATAAAGTGTGCTTAGATTAAATTAATCGTGAAATATTAAATAGTAAAAGGTGTACATTTGACTAAAGAGATTGTCTCTAGGACACCTACATAATAACATATTCTTGATGAGCCCCCTTGTAGGCACATGAGGACCACATGTAGCCATTTGGGGTGGCATATGGAGATGCGCCCGGTGGTCATTTTGGTGATTCCGATGCTCGTTTTGCTTGTCTTTATATGATCTTTCATGTTGTGGTATTGGTTTCTCTAATCGGTCTAATTGATTGCAAACACATTCCAATAACTTCGAGTATCAATCTTTTTGGATTATTTTTGGCCTTCTTTTCATTACATTTTTGCAATACAAAAAAAAATGAAATGAAAAATGAAAATAAAATTAAGGAGAAAACCTAACCATTAAAAGATTATCCCTATTGTTAAATCCAATATATATATGGTAAAATCATATCTAAAATTGTTGTACGTGCAGGAATGACAAGTGTATAGTTATGGTTCTCTACATTTAATGTTTTCATCTTTTGTTTGGTTATGACTCCTCACATTAAATGCTTTAACCTATATATATGGAACATTTGTCACTGTTGCACGTAAAGAGGCTGTAGAAAAATTGAATCCTATATATATATATATATATATATATATATATATATATATATATATATATATATATATATATGACATGATCTTTTGACACTGATGTCAAATTTTGAAATTTGACACCAAATCCTAACCGTTGATTTTCGCCCATCAATGTTTATCATTTATTGGAAATTAATAAGTTTGATTCCTAATAAATGATAATCGTTGATTTGCAAAAATCAACCGTCAAATTTCCAAATTTGACACCAGTTTCAAAGGATCTCATCTCTTCCTATATATATATATATATATATATATATATATATATATATATATTAGAAAAATATTTCTCAAGCAACTTGAGATATATTTATCTCTGTCCCCCCAAAAATTACATCATTTTATTTATTTATTTCCTGATATTAATGGACTCACCTTTAAATGGTTATGTTTCCATTTTTCTCTTTCTTCCTTTATCACCATTGATCCATCTTTATACTGTTATGATTTAGTACCTAGAGATAAAGTTATCTCAAACATATATATATGGGGTTTGCATTTCTGCAGCTACTGTACGTGCAACAATCAAATACTTGCCATATATATACTTGAAAGCATTAAATGCAGGGAATCATAAACATACAAAGGATGAAAGCATTAAATATGAGGAATCATAACCATACACCTGTCGTTGCTGTACGTAAAGCGGCTGCAGAAATGATTTCACCTATATATATATATGAGTAGGGGTGGCAAAAACGAGCCAACCCGTCGGGTTGGCTCGTAAACCGCAAAAAATGAGTTGGGTTGGGTTGGCGAAAATGAGCTGCCAACCCGGCTCGTTTCAACCCGTGAAAAAACGAGCCAACCCGCGGGTCAAACGAGCCAGCTCGCGGGTTGAGTTTTTTTTATTATAAAAAAGTACAAAATATAATATACAAAAATGGACAAAACTCACATATGTTGTCATCATTTTTCTTCCTTCTCTAAACCTAAGTCCCTAATCTTCTCACATCCCTGCCATTTTTGTATTGTTAGGCTGTGTTGGCTCTGTTTGGTTCAAATATCTTACCCACTTGGTAGTAAGTGGTTCTGATTGTTTCTTGATGTTGATGCAAATTTGTTGTGAAGAAAATTCGAAATTAAAATATTTTGCTTTTATTTCTTATTTTGTAACCCTTTGTTTAAGCTAATGAAAGCCACATAGCTGATGCATTAATATTACAGGGTCATTTAAATAGGCTAAGAACGAGCAAACCCGCGAGCAATTTTCGAGCTAACCCGAGAGCCAATTTTCGAGCCAACCCGCGAGCTATTTTTTCAAGCCAACCCACGAGTTATATTTTTGAGCCAACCTGTGAGCCAATCCTAACCCGACTCGGGTCGGGTTGGGTTGGGTTTTTTGACTCGTTTTTTTTTTTCCGAGCCAACCCTAATCCAGCTCATTTTTTTTCAGGTTGAATGTAGGTTGGGTCGGGTTGGCCCGTTTTTCCAACCCTATATATGAGGGAAGATCCTTTGACACCAGTGTCAAATTTGAAATTTGACACCTCATATGAAAGTCATTAGATCAAAAAAGATCAATAATGTCACTTGCTTACATATCATAGTCATTGATCTTTTTTTATCTAAGGGCTCACAGATGAAATTTGACACTGGTGTTAAAGGATCCTACCGAAATATATATATATATATATATATATATATATATATATATATATATATATACATGCCTACCCTAAATTAAAGTCAAAAAGCCAAATTACAGTGTCAATAGTTATGAAAGAATTATAAAAGAGAACCCTACAACCCATGTGGTCATACAAATATATAATTTATGTGTCATATCTAATCAAGTAAACTAATTACATGAATAAAAGCAATTGAACTAGATTCACACCCAAATCTGGCTCTTATGCAAATTGCAGGAGAAATTGGATCGGTAAAAGCATAAAGGATCATTGTGGTTTGGAATTTTCCAAGATTATCATGATTTTTAAGAAAACTTTGTAAATCATCTTCTAGAAAATAAAATCAAAATCCTCAAATTAATTTTCCAAAAATTGACTTTTCAAAATTAGATAAAATCAAATCAAATCTTTCAAAAAGAGAATTAATCTGGAATCAATTTTTTTTTTCTCAAATTAAATATCAAATCTTACAAATCTATTTGGATTAAAAATAAATTTTTTAATTCTTTCTTCCTTAGTTTCTAAAACTTTAAGATTCTTACCCAATGCATGGTCACGATTCATCTCATTCATCCATTACATGAAATCTAATATTTTATCTTGCAACTTCAATCTTCATGATTTCATAACTATTGTGTTGCATTTTCTTCGTCATAATTCATCACAAATTAAGTCTCACGACAACCTTTCAAAAACTAAATAAATTGTTAGATAATTTGGCTTCACATGCTTGTTATTATCAAAACTAAACAAGGTGTGAGACCCTACAGATATGACTCTCAGCTCGTCCTAATTTTCTCTATAACATTTATTATATTTCTTCTAGTTATAATTTAATTTTACAACATTATCAATTTTATATGATACAAGTTGACATTAATTTATTTTCTCTAAAATAAAAAAATGACATTAATTTAATTAACTTTTTACTAATTCAAAGTGACATCAATCTAATTCATCAATCAAATGTTCCATTAACAATGTTCTTACAAGCTCTATGCATACAGAACAACGATTTTAATGTCACTTTTTATGATTAAATAACAAAATTATATGTCAATTTTTGTAAAGAATAAAATTGATGTTACGTGTATCTTTAAATTTTTTTAATATATATTACGCAAATACTTATCTTATAAAATAACACGACTCAAAATATAAGCCAGATATATTGAATTCAACTTTGCTAACAGAGCAAGGTTCCTTTTCTCCTCTCGCCTCCCATTGTTACTTTTCGGGTGTTATTCTTCTTAGATCTCTTTACCCATTTATAATTTTGGTAAAACATATCGTTTCCTTTATTTAAAGAGAAAAAGCCTCTTTACATTTTGATATATCTTGAAGGTTTAATATTTATGCACATAAAAGTAGTCAAAGGTACCATCACGTTCTCAAAATTGTTAAATCAAAACGACACGGCGCAGTTATTCTCAAGGGGAAAGTGATTGGCCAGCTTAGGGCCATTAATTGTGGCCCTCTTTTCTAAGTCATGTCATGTCGTTTGAAGCACTTTGGTTTCAATCTTGGTCCACATCTTGTTTGTGGTTTAGAGTTGCTTAAGAACATCTAAAAAGCGTAAAGCAATTACAGAATATCAATAATTTTAGCAGTATTTTAAGAATGAGAAATTGTCCAAAGACAGATCAATTTGAACTTCAGCAATTGACACGTACTAACATAACTGGAAGAAGAAGAATAATTCAGTCTGGAAATAAATGAGCGAGCGTCTTAAGTTTAATAGAGTAATTTAGAAACAAATTGTTACACAAGTAACAATCAAGCAAAAGCTAAATAGAAATTTGATGCATTGTAAAGATTTAGGCCTGCCAAAATATAATGTTAAGAAAAATAATTTCAATATTTAAAATAAGATTAATTTTACACTCAAAAAAATATATAATATACAGAAGCATAAAAAAATTAACATGCTAATTTTGTTTATTTCTATATCAGTTCATCGATTATTATATTTAAATCAATTCAAGTAAGGTCAGACTCATATAGACTTTCCCAAGATTAATTTTTCTATTCCCAAATATTAAATTACCCAATTTAATTCAATTTGTTCATGGTAGGAGTAGGACTCATACAAGGGTGATTTTAAAGATTTTTTTTTTTTCATTCTCAAAGCTTGAATTTATTATCTCTGATCAAAGAAAATAAGGCGTTTTCACCAAAAAATAAAAAAAATAAAAAAAATAAGGCGTTCACAACTTGAATGAATGATTATTAATTAACAAAAAAAATAGTATAAAAAATGATAAATATTAATATGTCTTATCTTTATTAGCAATGTTATCAAACTCGAATTGACCTCGAATTGACTGGGTCAATTCGGAACATGGTGAATCGTTGATATAACTGATTTGAGTTAAGTAATAAACCAGCTATGTATCCGACTTAATGAAAACCGATTCGATTCATTTTTATCAAAATCAGTGACCAAGCTAATTCATAAATAAACAACCAGCAGGTCATGTATTTAGAAAAGAAAAGAAAACAACATCGTTTTGCATTCTTGTGAGCTTTGAGTAGGGGTGTTCATCAACCGATTCAAACCGTGGTAACCGAATCGAAAAATCGAAAATCGAATAAACTGAAAATCGAAAAACTCAAGACCGAAAAAAAAACCGCAAATTTTAATTGGATTGGATCAGTTTTCGGATTGATTGATGAAAACCGATCCAATCCAAATCGATCCAATATATTAATTTCCCTCTACCTACTTGGATTTTTACCCAATCATAACCCAAAAAATTATAAACACAAGATCCATTAATCCATTAACTAAACCAAAAAAGAAAAACCTAGTCACATCTCATTAACAAAATTTCATTTGTGTGAGCTTCATATCTCATTGTCCAAAAAAAATTATATTATCGCTTACTGATGCTTTTGTATTTTAAAAAAATAAAATTTAAAAAGCCAATATATAAAAAAGATGTTATTCGCACAATAACAATGAAATTTTTTTTAGGATTTTCGAAAAACCGAAAACCGATCCAATCCAAACCGAAAAAAATTGAATTGGATCGGATCAGATCTAAAAGAAATCTAAATCGAATGGATGATTACATGATCAAACAACCGAAGAGATTGGATCTGATGATTTTTGGTTCCAAAACCAATCCAATTCAAAGCGCGAAGGCTTTGAGCTTTCAACCGGTACACAACACTGCAACATCCCCAAATCCCTATCTCTTGTAGGGAAAATATTTATGGTACAGCCATCTCACACTCTACTCAATGTGATGGGCCAATAAGAATGGAACAATAACTCTGATGTCAGTACGGAGAAGAGAGGAAAATAATTTTTTAGTCCAAGTGCCACTTTCTGAATCATAGACGTGTTGGGCCCTCCTTCAATGTTAAGCCCATTTGAGGGGTTTTCCTAAAATACCCCTAACCCTAATTTCCATCTCTTATAAATACCCATAGTTGGGGTGGAGGCTAGGTAATATGAAAGGATTTTGTTTGAGAGAAATTCTGAGAGAATTTGTTTGATTGTTTGAGCAAAAGCTTCATGCTTTGCATTTGAGAGATCTCTAGGGAGATTTTAAGAGAAACATCTCTAAGGTTGTTTGATTATCACCATTTTTGGAGAGGTTGTGTTAACCACCACATTGGTGTATTTGATCCTTTGTAACCATTATTTGCACAGTGGATTTTGATCTGGACTAGGTCCCGTGGGTTTTTACTTCTTCATTGGAGAAGGTTCTCCCACGTTAAAACTGGTTGTGTTCTTCTTCTCTATCTCCTATTTGTCTTGATTTATCCGCTGCGCAGTCCGGCCTGGTGATATACAGGCCGAGGTATTGCCGAGATCCGAGCTCCGGATCTGTTTGATTGACTTTCGCACAAAAGGCTTCCTTGCTGAGTCTGAGGGAACCGAGTTCCCAACAGTGGTATCAGAGCCCGAATTCGACGGGTTCCGAGGGAGACGAGATGGAGACCAGTGGCATAACCCATGATGGAGATATGTTCAAGCTGACCACAGATAATTTCACGTATTGGAAACCGATGATGGAAGATCATCTCTACTGCAAAGATTTGCATGAGCCCATTATCCTTGATGAGAGACCGACAGGAAAAACCGACAAGGAGTGGGAGATTCTGAGTCGTAAGGCGGTAGCTACGATCAGAAAATATATTGACAAGAGCGTCTTTGAGCACGTGTCTGAGTTCACGAACGCGTATGAATTGTGGACGAAGTTAGAGTCCTTGATTCAGAAGAAGACTCCCAGGAACAAAGCACACCTTGTTCGCCGACTTGTGAAGCTAGAATACAAGGACGACGTGAGCATGATAGAACACCTCAACACCTACAAAGGTATTATGAATCAGCTGTCAAAAGCTGATATGAAAATAGATGAAGAATTGCAGGCATTGCTGCTGTTTAGCTCGCTGCCAGAAAGCTGGGATACTCTGGTGGTGACTTTGAATAATTCGACTCCAGATGGAAAATTGAAGATTGATGTCGTGACAGACAGCCTCTTGGGAGAAGAATCCAGGAGAAAAGAACGAGGTACTTCCAGCACGTCTGAGGCCAATGTTGCAGAAAACAAAGGGAAATTCGACTCCCAGGGTAGAAGCAAAAGCCGGGGTCGAGATCGTGATAAAAGAGGAAAGTCCAGAGGTCGATCAAAGCCGAAATATGAGTTGAAGTGCTTTTACTATGGAAAGACAGGTCATAAGAAGCCGGACTGTTGGACCTTGCAGAATGATGAGAAGAACGGCTCTGTAAAGCCGGATCAGATTATCCCCAAGAAGAGGGAAGACAAGAGCACCACTGCAGTGGCTGCCACTCCTGATGCCGAGATATTCCTCCTTAGTGAGGATAATTATTTGAATGTTGCATATGATGATTGCACCTGGATTTTTGACTCTGGTGCCTCCTTCCACGCTACTCCTCACAAAGGTTTTTTCTCCTCTTACCGAGGTGGTGATTTTGGAGTCGTGAAGATGGGAAATCAGGTGACCAGCAAAATTGTTGGTGTCGATGATGTAACTCTGACCACGGATGTCGGATGCCGACTTGTGTTGAAAGATGTAAGGCATGTTCCTGACATGCGATTGAATCTAATCTCGGTAAGCAAACATGATGATGCCGGGTTAGTGAACTACTTTAGTAGTGTTAGATGGAAGCTGGCCAAGGGAAACTTGGTCATGGCCCGAGGAAAGAAAGAAGGTTCCTTGTACGTGATGCAAGGAAAGATCAATGGTGGAGAAGCCAATTCTGTACGAGATGAACCGAGCTTGGAGCTATGGCACAAGCGCCTCGGCCACATGAGCGTGAAAGGGCTCCAGATCCTACATAAGAAAGGATTACTGACCGGGTTGAATGGCCAAGTGTTGGAGAGTTGCCCGCATTGCCTAGCTGGAAAGCAGCACCGGGTTTCTTTTGTGAAGCCGGATCAGCCCAGAAGATGCAGGTATATTCTTGACCTCGTCCATACTGATGTTTGCTCCATGTCTGAAAGATCTCTTAGAGGAGCTCAGTATTTTGTTTCATTTATTGATGACCATTCCCGCAAAGTGTGGGTTTATTTGTTGAAGTCTAAAGACCAGGTACTCCAATCCTTTAAAGAATTCCATGCTATGGTTGAAAGGGATACTGGCAAGAAATTGAAGGTGGTCAGATCTGACAATGGTGGTGAGTATTGCGGCCCTTTTGATGTATATTGCAGAGCGGCCAGTATCCGACTTGAGAAGACGCCCTCCAAGACTCCACAATTGAATGGACTTGCTGAAAGGATGAACAGGACTACTAAAAAGAAGGTCCGAAGTATGTTATCCAATGCCGGATTGCCGAAATTATTCTGGGGAGAAGCCATTAAAACTGCGGTTGACTTGATCAACCTCTCACCATCACGATCACTTGAAGGAGAAATTCCAGAAGAAGTCTGGACAGGTCGGAAAGCGGCCTATAATCAATTAAAGGTATTTGGATGCCGAGCTTTTGTGCATATCTCTAAAGATGAAAGGGCAAAACTTGATGCAAAGACAAAAGAATGCATCTATCTTGGTTCGCCGAGCTGTGAGTTCGGGTTCCGACTTTGGGATCCAATCAATAAGAAGATCGTGAGAAGCCGAGATGTGGTCTTTCATGAAGATGAGACCATTCATGACATCTCGAAGCCTAAAGTTCGGGTTTCTGTCAGACGTGAAGAACCCATCCCTCCTGTCCGAAGGGGGAGAAAATCAAGAAAATGAAGAAATTGATGATCAACAAAAAGCTGATGATGAGATTCGAGTTGAAGATGAGATCCGGGATGAGAATGATCAACCGGGTTCTCAAGCTGAAGAACAACCGAGATATCCAACTCGAGAAAGAAGACCCTCTACAAGATACCCATATGATGAATACACCGTTGTAGCTGAAGACGGTGAGCCTCAGAGTTATGATGAGGCCGTGACGAGCTCAGAGAAAAAAGAATGGGAAAAGGAAATGCAAGACGAGATGAAGTCTCTGCATGAGAATTAGACTTATGAACTGACCGAGTTGCCTGAAGGAAGACGAGCTCTGAAAAATAAATGGGTGTACAAGATTAAGAATGAAGAGAACGGGCAGAAGCTGAGATACAAAGCTCGGATTGTGGTGAAATGCTGCAATCAGAAGAAAGGAGTAGAATTTGAGGAGATTTTTTCTCCTGTGGTGAAAATGACCTCGGTCCGAATCGTGTTAGCTATGGCAGCTTCGATGGACCTCGAGGTAGAACAAATGGACGTGAAGACGACATTTCTTCACGGTGATTTAGAAAAAGAGATTTATATGGAACAACCTGAGGGGTTCCAAGCTCCAGACCAAGAAGACTTGGTATGTCGGTTGAAGAAAAGCCTCTATGGCTTGAAGCAAGCACCTCGGCAGTGGCACAAGAAATTTGAATCCTTCATGATTGATCACAAGTTTGAAAAGACAGAAGCCGACCACTGCGTGTTTGTGAAGAGGTATGAGGCCGGAGATTTTTTGATCTTGTTGTTATATGTTGACGACATGCTTATTGTAGGGAAAGACAAATCGAGGATAGCCGCCCTAAAGAAGACGTTGAGCTCGTCCTTTGTGATGAAGGACACCAACTCAGCCCACCACCCTCACACACAGCAGCTGGATCACCAAGAAAATGCTACCTCTCACCCTCACAAGGCCACCCACAAGTGTTTATAAGGAGGAAATGTGAAGAGATTCAAGAAAAATGGCAACTTGGCTCAAGAAGTGGAGGGAATAGTAAGGAGCAGAATATGCTCACCACAAAGAAAAACTCACGTATCAAATGTAGTTACCTAGGGTTTTGGGCCAAATAATGAATATATAGGCAAATGGCCACTTACGCGCAGTATTAGCATTAATAGCTACGCAAAATATTTCGATCCCAAACTTTGAAATCTTAACCTACTCATTTTTCTAAGATTCTTCATATTTTTGTATTATTTTTCGGAGCACCTTTCCGGTACGCGCTTTTCCATAGCCAGTATCAGTTTTGGCATCAGTTCTCATTATTTTGACTTGAAACTTGTTTTACAAGTCCTACATATTATTCTAGTAATTATCATGCACTTATTATAATTTTCTGGGATACTTTTTCAGTACGCATTTATACCGACTAGCAGAACTGGTATCTGCACTTTTCTTCCGAAAAGTGACTTTCAGTGTTCTTACTCACTTACTATAATTATTTAAGCCAAATAATAATTATTAAGGTCAATTATGGAATCATTTCCTAATTTATCACAATTAAATCACTAATTACCTTAATTAGCGGTGTGATTTCTTACATTCACCCCACCTTTTTAAGGATTTTGTACTCAAAATCAGAAACATACCTGTCTCTAAAGTCAGGATACTGTCGGAGAAGCTCGTCCTCTCGCTCCCATGTACACTCCTCGGGACTACGTCCAGTCCACTGCACTTTGACCATCGGAATAGTCTTGCTTCTAAGCTGCTTCTCGCCTCGATCGAGAATCTTGAGTGGTCCGACGGGAGTCTTTAGGTTCTCCCGAACCTCCACATCGTCCGGTTGCACCACATGCGAAGGATCTGCTATGTACCTCTAAAGCTGAGACACGTGAAACACGTCGTGGATGTTGGCTAAGTTCGGAGGTAAGGTAAGTCGATAGGCAACACGTCCTACTCTACTAAGGATCTGGTAGGGCCCAATAAATCGCGGGCTCAACTTCCTCACTCCGAGTGCTCGTCCAACACCGGTGACAGGTGAAAGTCTCACAAACACGTGCTCACCCTCACTGAACTCCAGTGGACGATGCTTTACATCGTAGTAGCTCTTCTGGCGATTCTGCGCCTGCTTCAACTTTTCCCTGATCATCTGGATCTGCTGGGTAGTATCTTGGACAAAGTCCAAGCCAAATAGCTCTTTGTTTCCAGCCTCAGACCAACAAGTAGGAGTCCGACACCTCCTACCATACAGCACCTCGTAGGGTGCCATGCCCAGACTAGCATGAAAACTGTTGTTGTACGAAAATTCCACCAACGGAAGGTACCTATCCTATGCTGAACCCTGCTGCAACGTGCAAGCCCTCAACATGTCCTCTAATGTCTGGATGGTCCGCTCAGTCTGTCCGTCAGTCTGAGGGTGATAGGCGGTACTCAATCTCAATTATGTACCAAAAGCTCCCCACAGCGCCTCCCAGAACCTAGATGTGAACTTCGGGTCCCTATCACTGATGATACTCTCGGGCACCCCGTGAAGCATCACAATCTCGCGAACATATAGCTTGGCCAACTGCTCTGTAGTGGAGCTCACCTGCACTGGAAGAAAATGGGCAGACTTGGTCAATCTGTCCACAATGACCCAGATAGATTCACAACCATCCTGAGTCTTCGGTAACCCCACCACGAAGTCCATGGAAATACTCTCCCACTTCCACTGTGGAATCTCAAGAGGTTGAAGCTTACCAGACGGTTTCTGGTGCTCAATCTTCACTTTCTGACATATAAGACACTTGGACACGTAGACCGCTATGTCTTTCTTCATGCCTGGCCACCAAAAATTCCTCTTTAAGTCCTGGTACATTTTTGTAGGACCAGGGTGGATTGTAAACTGGCCCTTATGAGCCTCTGCCATAACCTCCTCAGTCAATGGCCCTTGAGGGATTACAACCCTCTTCTAAAATAGCAGCAAACCATCATCATTCCAAGACACAGCGTCTTGGTTTTTCACATAATCAAGGCACTCTCTTTGCATTTGCGCCTCTTTAATCTTTTCCATCAGCTCATTAATCACTTCTGTTGTTTTCATCTCGAGCAGTGCGCCCCCAAATAAGGAGTTCACTCTCAAGTCTCTGAACTTTTCAATCACCTCATAGTCGCTCATCATCAAGCTGGATAAGCTCACGGATTTCCGGCTCAAAGCATCGGCTACCACAATGGCCTTGTCAGGATGGTACCTCAACTCAAAGTTGTAGTCCTTCAAGAACTCCATCCATCTCTGATGTCTCATATTCAGCTCCTTCTGGTCAAATAGATATTTCAGACTCTTGTGGTCACTGAATACAGCAAACTTCATGCCATACAGGTAATGCCTCAAAATCTTGAAAGCAAATACAATAGCTGCCAACTCCAAGTCATGAGTCGGGTAGTTCTCCTCATGAGGTTTCAATTGTCTTGAAGCATAAGCAACAACTTTCCCTTTCCGCATCAACACACAGCCTAGCCCCTTACCAGAGGCATCACAATAAAGCTCAAACTGCTCCGTAGGATCAGGAAGGACTTGAGTGTAACCTTTGGCCACTAATCGAGCCTTTTATCTTTCAAGAGTTCCATCAGAATTATATTTTAGGGCATAAACCCATCTGCACCCTACTGCTTTCTATCCGTTGGGTCTATCGATAACCTCCCATGTTTTATTTTTCTCCAACGCGTTTATCTCATCTTGCATGGCTTGAGCCCAATTCCCATCTTGCAAGGCTTCATGTACTGATTTTGGGATTGCAATAGAATCTAGTGCTGAAACAACTTTTATGCTACACAGAAAGATTAGCAGAGGAAACAAAGTGGGAGATAGGATATTGAGTACAAGAGGAAAACGAGGGACAAGTTTTCTTGTGACAAGATATTTTTCCTTTTCTAAGAGCAATGGGAAAATCATTAGAATCAACATTAATGGGTAACTCATCAGAGGTATCATGATCAGAAATATGATATTCAAGACTTACCAGAGGTTCAGACGATTGAGGTTGTTGCTGAGGCAATGTGGGCTGTGTCATAATCTTCTGTATCTCTGGTGTACTTGATGTATCAGTCATAGGAGAATCAGTCATAAGAGGATCAGCCATAGACACATTAGGGACAGGAACAATAGGAAGAGACACTGACACAGGTGAAGGAGTAGACACTGAAGATTCAAATTCAAAGAAGGAAGGTGACGAGTCTTCTTATGAATTATTCTCCCCCTGAAGATGAGGACCTTGGAAAAAGGACTCAGATTCCTGAAATGTAACATCAATAGAAACAAACAATTTTGGACTACTAGGGTGATAACACTTGTAGCCTTTCTAATTAGAAGCATATCCAAGGAAGACACATTTAAGAGCCCTAGGATCCAACTTACTGCGATGTTGTTTATGAATATGAACAAAGACAACACATCCAAACACTCGAGGAGAAAGGGTTTGTAAAGTGGGAACATAAGGAAAAAAGGAAGTCATGGAGTGAATAGGACTTACATTATCGAGAACCCGAGTGGGTAGACGGTTGATCAAGAATGCTGCAGTAAGAATGACATCTCCCCAATAGCATTTAGGTACATGTGTTTGAAACAGTAAGGCACGAGCAACTTCAAGAAGGTGACGATTCTTTCTTTCAGCAACCCCATTTTGTTGAGGTGTGTCTACACAAGTAAGTTCATGAATCATACCGTGATTTAGTATAAATTGGGAAAAAGAGTGATTAACATATTCAATACCATTATCTGTCCTTAGTCTTTTGATTTTTTTACCAAATTGAGTCTCAATCATTTTATAAAATTGAAAGAACAGTTGTGGTACCTCAGATTTTTCACGCATTAAGTGAACCCAAGTCACATGAGTGCAATCATCAATAAAAGAAACAAACCATTTATTACCAGAAGACTGAGAGACCTTAGAAGAACCCCAAACATCATAATGAATAAGATCAAAAGGTTCAACACTTTTAGTATTACTAGAAGGAAAAGACACATGATGATGTTTAGCAAACTCACAAACATCACAATGAAAAGACTCAACAGATTTAGACAAAAACAATGACAGAAATAAAGACTTTAGTAAACTAAACGGAGGATGTCCCAAGCGCTTATGATGAAGCCAAATCAGAGAATCAGCAGTTGACTGGCCATGTGACAACAAGATGTGATCGGTTACTTTATTTGCGGGAGATTATGACACCAGATAGTACAACTGACCTTGCTCTTTAGCACTACCAATCATCTTCCCCGTGGCAAGATCCTGAAAAACACAATGTGTAGGGAAGAAGGTTACAATACAATTCAAATCTTTTGTGATTTTATGAATAGAAAGAAGATTCGTGGAGAGTTTAGGAACATGAAGAACATCTTTAAGATGTAAGGACTGCTGTAAGTTTATGTCACCAGAACCCGCAACTGATGTATGTGAGCCATCAGCTACGGCTATTGTATGAGTTCCAATGGTAGGATGATAAGAAGTAAAGGAGTCAGCACAACAAGCCATATGATCAGTAGCACCAGAATCAACAACCCAAGAATTTTTAAAATCATTACATGAAGAAAGGAAAGAATAAGTTTTGGAGCTCATACCAGTCATAGTCAAAGCACTAGTATCAGATGGCTTACTTAGAGAATCAAGAATGGCTCGGAGCCGTTCCAACTCATCTGGACAAAATGTAGGTTGGGTTTTATTAGGTGCAAGAGTTATTTCAGAAGAAGTAAAATGCGCTTGACCACGCATCTTTGCCATCTTTTTTAAGACAGTTTGCTTTCCATGAAGACGAAAGCATAGATCCTTAATATGACCTGTTCTTTTACAATAAGAACACCATCGATCATCTCTCTTAGGTCTAGAAGATGCACCATCAGAAAACTTTGTAAAAGAACTCCTTTGTGAAGAGGCCATACTGCACAAAAATAGTTAAAAACAAGCTCCAAGAAGCCAAAAAAATCGGAAAAAATACCAAACGACGTCTGATCAGAGAGAAGAGCACAGATCCAGAAAGAGGATGAGGAGAAGATCAGAAAACTTTTTATGACAAGTAGAGGTCTCTGAACGTCCCAAACAACAACCAAAAAATTAGATCGTGTGGCCAAAAAGATCCGATTTTTATGACGAGATCAAAGACCCACTGCTTGAAACGTCAGTAGATTGATAGATCTGGAAAAAAAGAGTCAAACAGTGGTCCTCTTGGTCCAAAAGGTCCCCAGAAAAATTTTCCGATGGCGGCTAGTGGTGGCGAGAGGCTAACAAATAGGATTTCGCTCTAAAGGCGGTAGTTGCGGAAGAAGAGCCCTCAGGATCGAGAGCTCTGATACCAACTTGAAAAAGGTATTTGAAATATTATTGAATCATGAATAAAACTATACAAGAGTACTCTATTTATAGAGTACAAAAAGGTCTAACGGGCCAAGCCCAAAAATAATAAAATTAAAACTAGAGAAATCTAGATCCTTCTAGAGATTCTAAATAATTAAAAATAAATAAATAAGAAAAACTAATTTCTAATATTTACAATAAATAAATAAAACCTAATATTTACAATAAGAAATAAACCCTAATATTTACAATAATTGTTTATTCTGAATCTTTCAAGAGTTTTAAGGAGAAATTCTTTAAAGTTTTTGCTTAACCCGGAAAAGAGCCCTGGTTCCTTAGATCTTCTAATTCTGAGGATGTAAAAGGAAATTTCCCCTGTATTGGTCTCCTTACCATTATAGTTTTCCTTTGTCAAGCTTCCGCTTTAAGGAAACCGATTTGAGTGAAGATGATATTTATACGATTATTTCCATGGGCGAATATATCCAATCACATGGTTCTGCTAGTGTCGCCTCCTTTATTTTCAAATCTCAATAGAAACTTGATTCAAAACTGAGTATGATTTTTATTTGTTTACTTATATGTTTCGTCAAATTATGTTTGACCATAACCCGACTCCATGTTTCTTATTTGCAATTCCAGATACGGAAGGCCAACAGAATGAGCAACCTAGTTTTTTGGCTGCCCTGAGCCGGGGTAAGAAGGACGTGGTTGTTGACTTGACAACCCGAAAAAGAAAACCCTCGACAAAGGGATCCCGGCTGACAAGGGTGCCCCTGCCTCTATTTGAGTACTAGCCACAACTCTTCTTCCTCCTCCTACCATTGGTATTGCAAAAAATGCTTTGTGGCAATCCAAGATCAGTGGCGACTTTTGAGATGTCATTTGTCCACCGGGCCATTTCTTTAATTCTACTCCTTTTACTGCTTTTGAGATGATAGAGTTAGAAAGAATTAAGGTGAATTGCATGAAGATGGCTTCACTAGCAAGGCCCTTGCTTTCCTTGAAAAATAAGTATCTTCACACTGTGAATGAGATGAATGCATCCCGAGAGGAGAAGGGTAAGACTCTTGCCGAGTTTTTAAAGGTGAAGGAGGACCTTAAAAATATTCGGCAGGAACATGATTCCCTTCAACTTTTGCAAGTCAGTAACATCCAATCTTTGAAGGATTTCAAGATTACACATGAACGCACTGAGAGGAAGCTGAAGGAGGCTCAGAACGATGCCCAGTTCTACTGAGGAAAGCTAGTAAAGTCGGTACTGGGTTCCTTCAACAATGCACTTAATCAAATTAAGGTTCTCAATCCTGGCCTTGAGTTTAACACCACCGCTTTGCATCACAAGGCTTATGTTAGCAATGGTCAAATTGTTCCTCCTCTTCCAGAATCCCCTGCAGGTGACTCGAGAACCCAACTTGAAGGTGACCGAGTTGATGGAGAGGTTGAGATTTCTACTCAGGATGCTACCGAAAAGGGTGATGCTCCAATGGGCCAGGTTGAGACCCCTGTAGAGTGAAGGGTCGGGATGTCGGGTTAGCTTGTAATTCTTTTCTTTTCTTGGGGCTTTTGAGCCCCTTTTCAATTTGTAATGAATATTGCCGGGTTTCTATCTGGTCCTTTTCATTTGATATTTCTGACATGTTTTTATCTCCTTCTTGCCTTTCGGTGACTTCATTTTATATTGATGTCTTGCATTCTCATATTTCATGCCTGCCTGATAACTTAGATATATAAATATATATATTTATAAGTATTTCTGACTATTTCAAGTGTTATCTATTGTCGGGTTGCTTGGCGTATTTCACCCGGTCTCTTTTTTTTTTAGCATTTGTCAACACGTATTTGCCTAAGAAATTTTATGCTTTCTCAATTTGATAAGCAGGCTTTGCATGGTCATTGTTTAGGTTTATAACGTAGATAAATTTCTAAGTATTTCAAACCCTGTCAAGGACTTTCAAACCCTATCGTATTGTTAACCCGGATATAGGTCCCGAGTAATATTTATTGTTTAATTTGGTAACTTAGATATACTTCTAAGTGTTTCAAAACTTATCAAGTTTTCCTTCCACCCAAGATGGAACATATTTTCACTCGGATATACATCTCGAGTGCTATTCATTGACTTGGCCGGGGTCAAAAGACCTCGTACGGATTCTGCATTTTTCTTTGTCATTTTCCATGACGCTTTTCTTAACTTAACGTTTTCTTAAGTTATTATTGATGAAGATGAGCATTGCCGCCTTCAATCATGGTCCAGGTTTCGCAACCCGGTTCTATCCGAGGTAAAGGCAATATTGTCACATGTCTTTGAGGACCAGAAACAAGGTCAAATGTCTGTTGATGAGTGTAAGAACCCGCGCCGTTAATTAAGGAAATTAATTAAATAAATATGAGAATTAGGAAATAATTCCATCATTGACCCTAATAATTATGAGAAGACTTAAATAATTATGGTAAGTGATTAAGAATGCTAAAAGTCATTTTTCGGACGAAAAGTGCAGATACGGGTTCTGCTCCTCGGTATGAATGCGCACCGATGAATTACCCCGGAAAATTATAACAAGTGCATGAATATTCCTAGAATAACACGTGGGACTTGTAAAACAAGTTTCAAGGCAAAATAATGACAACTGATGCCAGAACTGACACTGGCTATGGAAAAGCGCGTACCGGAAAGGTGCTACGAAAAATAAAATAAAAATATGATAAATCTTAGAAAAATGAGTAGGTTCAGAATCCTAAGTTTGGGATTAAGATGCTAAGCGTAGCTATTAGCGCTAATACTGTGCATTTAAAATTTAAGTGCCCTATAAATACAACCTTAGGCACATAACCCTAGGCCATACATTGGTGCTACGTGAGTTGTTGCTGAAGTCTCTACCAGCCACCCTTGCTACCTTCTCCCTTCCTTGTGAACTCACCAAAGGGACCTCTTTTCTTCCATTTCTCCTCACTAAATACCTTGTGTGAGGGAGAGGGATCATTGGGGATGTGGGAGAGGCCTTGCTTCTGAGTTGGTGGTGCTGTTCTTGAATGTTCTTGGGCTGACTTCACTTTTGTGGGGTAAGAGCCATTGTTCCTTGCTTGTGTGGCTTCAAGAAGCTACCTTTGGAGAGGAGGGACCTTGTTTGTGCACCATTTTCGTGCACCCTTGAAGTCAGAGCTGTGGGGGCATAGTGGTGAGCTCCAAGAGCCAGTCTTCCTCTGTTTTGAGCTTGAGGTATGATCACCACCTTGGTTCTTAAGTCTTCTTTGTTAAAAATGAAGCCTTGAAAGCTAAAGATCATAACCTAAGATTGGGTAAGGTTAAACACACCTAGAAATGCATGTTTAAGCCTCTGTAATCGGTAAATGAACCACCTTTGAGGTGGATATCTCGCGAAATGCAGAACTGCGTTCTGTCGCGAAATATCCGGATATGATATCTGGGTATTGATATCCGAATATGATATCTCGGTATTGATATCCGAATATGATATCTGGGTATTGATATCCGGATATGGGGTCTATAGATATCCGGATATAATATCCGGATATTCTGGGTTTTTGAAAACAGCGACTGTATTGTTCATACAGAAGTGTGTTTGGGGTGTGTGGACCCTAGACTGCGTAATGTGAACTTCTATAATATTTAACTAAGTCAGAATCTAAGTGATTAAGGGCTTATGGCTTTGAGAATAACCTAAAGACATGAAACGTAGGAGGAAGGCATTGTCTTTATCTATATGCTTGTAGAGTATGAATATTGATATTGTTGTGGTCCAAAATAGATTGTGAATCTGCTGTGTGTGGACTTTGAGCTGATTGGACTCTTGGCTTGGATAGTTAGCTTGCAAGGTAAGCTTTCGTGTTCTCAGTTTAGCCATTGTTGGTTCCACCATGCTGTGTGTGGACTTGTACACCGATATTGTTAACATTAATTATGATATTAAGCGCAGTTACAATCACAACAATTCATTTATAAAAATGTGAGTAAATTTTTTCCGTTTATTACGCGAGCATTTAAAATCGTAAAAAGCGTAATAAATAAAAGCTGTGACTATAACTGTAAAATCTTGCGGAATACTTGTTTAAAATATTTTTATATCTTATTTTACTCAATACAAGATACTAAGGGGTTCCCAAAAACCCACTTAGCCAATTTATCCATCTTAAGTTTTCTACCTATCCAAATGTGGTTCGGTATATTTATTTATATCCTCACAAATTTCTTCGTGTTCATCTCATCTTTTAGTGTCTTTTACGAGACTTAATTAACTTTCTAATGAGCCATCACACGAGTCATTTCGATCTCCTTTGCTCCGGATATCGCCGTTTGAAGTTGGACAAGCAAAACTGCCAACCAACCCCAAAACAGCTCCAACATCCCTCACTCCACAAATTACTGCAGAAAATCCACTCAACAATTGCTCTCAAATTTTTATACAAGAAACTAGACACCTAGACCTTCAATTCGATATATCATACACTTAATTTGACCAAGAAAAGAAGCAGGAATTAATTTCCCAAAACCGGTCCATAACTGCCACAAGTGCAGTGAGCAATTGGGCAGTCTACACTCTCCACCTTCTCCAGGCCGGCATTCAACCCATAATTCCCTCAAGTTTTATCACAAGATAGAGGACATCTCTACCTTAAAAATGGCATATGGCACGTTCCTATCGGACCTCTGTGGAGGAAGATATGCTCTTTCGAAGTTTGCCTAAATTCTGCCAATTCTACAGAAAATTCGCCGAGTTTCCTTTGTTTTTACAAAAATCCCCAAATTGCAAGTGTATTCTAAGACCTCAAATGTACCTAATATTCAATGAGTGGCACACACAAGGACCAACAATGCCTTGGGGCACTTACAACCCAACTCAGTTTATAGTTATTACACAATTTATATCATACTGCTCACTTGATTAATACTTAATACGTTTCAATCATCAAAGTCCATTTACATGCATTTTCTAAGCATTCACATAATCATAATCCTAAAAGAGGCCTAAATCCTTTCCATCATATTACACATGCTTCTCTTTACACAATATCCAAATACAATATTTACAACATCACAATTACATACTACAACTTACAACTTCATGACTTTAAATTACAACTTGAAACATGAACTTTAAATGACATGTACAACTAGACTTAGGCAAAATGACATGAACAAATATGACATAAATCTCATCCTAGCAATATATAAAATGTTCATGCTCTAAGTCTAGCCTAGGCCCAATGGCCATCCAAATGCAAAATAATAAAACCCTCCAATGACTCATCCTACGGGCTTCTTGCCCGCCGCTGCTGTGCCACTCCTACCTCCTGAAATAATGTCCCCAAGACGGGGTGAGATATACAAATATATCTCAGTAACCCAGAGGTTCTGGAGAAAACTCCGCCCAATGGATCACTTCGATGCATATAAATAAAATAAAACAACCTCTTTTCAAAACGGGATATAGCAAGGGATTTAGAGAAACTGGGGAATATAGGAATACAAAATACGACGAAGCGGGAATGGTAGCTACCAATACCACGCAACGTCCTCGGCATATAAGCCTATGGGTCTCATCCAAGGCGTGTTCTGTTGCGAACTTGGCAAGTATACCGATCGTTCCAAGTAATAAAGTGATAAATTAAAGTATCATCTCCACAGGGATTGTAGACTAAGTACTACAATAACCAGTCCCCTTAAGTTGAACGGATCAAGAGAGGTGGTAATTGGTGTTGATTTAAAACAAAAAGTAAATTGAAAAATAAATCGCGTATTTTTAGGGTTTTCTAAAAATAGATGAACAAAGTTGCATAAAATTAGGTTTGGAAAAACAATTGCGAAAATATTGCAGTAAAAGTACAAACACCTGTTTGATCCCCACCTTGTAATCTGAATCTAGATTTACATGCGATTTACCCATTGATCAAACGATTCACTATCTTTTATTCTATTGGTTAAGCCCTAATCCCTTAGTGATCTTAACCTTATTAACCCTATTAGAACCCTAATTCCTTAGTGATTCCTTTTCGGGTTAAACACATAAATCGGTGAATCTTTCACGTTTGCGATTCATGTAGCCTATCCCTAGTGCATACATGAAAACTATTTTCCTCCTTGTCAGGAATTAGGATCCCAATATTCCTATTGCGAATCCTAACCCTAGCGATCTGTTAGAATGATCAGATCTAAAAGAACGAAGAAATGAAGAACGAAGGAAAATAGATTCAAATAGATAAATACATGTAAATTAAATCCGAATTACAAGGGGACATTCAGGGTTGTGACCCTTACCACAATAAAAAGATCTAGCCAACCATAGTCATGGCTGATCTCAAATAATATTGAACAAGAAATTGTAAATTACAAAAAATGAAGAACGAAGAACGAAGAACACAGATCTGAGCTCTCTCCACGCACGACGGTTCTCCTCCTAGGTCAGAAAATATGAGATCCCCTGCCTTTGACCTAATCCTTACTTTTATAATAATTTTTGTTCTTTTTTTTTCCAATTTTCCCTTGTGAAACACGGCTGTGGTTTTCGCAACTGACGCTCTCAGCGTCAGTTGCACGCTATGAGCGTGGATCCTTCTAAACTCCCACGCCACTAGCGTCAGTTCCACGCTATGAGCGTGGATCCTTCTGGACTCCCACGCCACCAGCGTCAGTTCCACGCTGTGAGCGTGGGTCTTCACTTTGGCCAATCCTCATTTTTCTTCCAGATTTGTTTGCTTTTCCTACAAAATGAGAATAAAATCCGTTGAACACTCCTGGAATTGGAATTTAAGAAATACAACAAGAAATGTTGCCTTTTTAATGAAGAATAGCTCATTATCTTTCTCTTTTTGGCTTGAATTTACTTATGTGCTGAAGGCACATCAAACAATTCCCAGATTTGAACGTTGCTGTCCCCATCAATGTAATGAATCAAAAGAAGATTACCTCTGTGAAGAAATACATGAATATATACATCTTAAGAAATTAAACTGCTATGTATGTATAACTTCTGGTAAAAATGTCACAATAATGCTCTTCAGTTGTATCAAGAATTTAAATTCTAGCTTGAATATTCCTCACTAGATACATACATTCTCATCACTCAGTGTTTGAGGGTTCTACACTCATTCCATCAGTGTAACAGTAATTCCATGATCTTGAACATATTCTCAAATTCCTAAAATTGAGGAACTCATTTGCCATGCATAGACTGATCAAAAGATCTTTAATAGGTTAAAACTTGGCCTTGTTTGGGGGTAAGAATCTTTTGGTTAGAGGCTGATTAATTTGGAGAGACTGAATTCCTAATATTTTTGACATTAATTCCTTCTCAGCTATTCAATTCTGCCATTCTGACATTTTTGAGATTCTTTTTCCCTTTTTTACTCCCTTTTCTTCTTTTTATTTTCTTTTCTCTTCTGAGCTACATTTTAACTTCTCAGACCATTCTCTTTTCTTTTACTTAACTTTTTCTTTTCTGAGAAAGACCTTGATTTTAGTCTTTGGAACTAGCATTTCAATCTCTCTCAAGGTGTGTCAATGGGACATGGTTAAGCAATTTCACAAGGTGATTGAAAAAATTGGTCTCAGGCTCAAAAGGGTTTAACAAAGGACAATTTTATAGGTAGGCTATTTTGGCTCTAATCTAACAAGAATAAATGCCTTTATCATATCATTCATGCATGCAAACCAGAGAAACAATTCAAATTCAAGAAAAACTACTACAGTGAGGTCTCTCTGAATAATTATTTATGTTTAAGCTCAATCCTTACAGCTGTTTTTCAAACTAGAACCTAATTTCTAGAATTCACATCAAGTATTATTTCAGAAAAATTCACCACAGAGCAATTATACAGACAAGCAGGCATCATTCTCAGATTATATAAACAAATGAATGTTTCACAGATATCATGCTCTTGATGATTCAATTCACAATAAGACTAAGCAAGCTTGTCAAACCTGAGATTGCTTGTTCAGAAATTCAAGTTTTTTTTTTTTTTACGAAAATAAAAGATTAAATAATAACAACAAAAGTTGAAATATCTCCCTTTTTCCAATTAGATTTTATGTTTCCTTTCTGTTGTGTTCCACATTTAGCAGGTTTCGCATATACAGCATGCGACCCCGATTCCCAAATTTAGAATATTGCTGTCCCCAGCAACAAACTATACTAGTCAAAGAAGCTCATTCTACCAAATGGAACACTCACACACTTGTTAAACAACAAAACAGGTAAATATCAAAAAGTACTGCATAAAAGGGAAAAATTATCCAACAGAAATGTCTACAAAGTACTTAAAACAACAAAAATAATAATAAAAAAACTAAGAAAAAATGTGTATAATGCCAAAGTGGGGAGAATCATCATTAATCCTCCATAGCAGAATCATCATCATGATCAGCCTCCGTTGGTGGTGGAGAAGGTGAAAGCTGTGGTCTGAAACTAGTAGTGTTGATACCACGATCACTACAAAGTCTCTCTATCATGCTCCGAAGATACCTCTACTCGATCCTTACCTTTTGCATCTGATGGTCCAATCTTTGAAGTAGGAGAGAATCTGCATGAGGTGCTGCTGCTGGTGCTGGAACTGGTGGTGGTACTGGAGGTGTTTCACCTGTTGCACGAGACGCCTTCCAAATGGCGTAACGGCTGGACTCTTCCCTCATAGTGTTAAAATTTGTCTGTGTGAGCTCCTTTTTCACCTTCACATCGCTGGGCTCATCATCATAAATCTCTACTCCAGCCTCCAGACACAGCTGCTGTATAAATGAACTATGAGCGAGGTGAATCTCAGCCTTCTTCTGAGTGTTGATGTAGACTATTCTCTCAGACAAAAGAGCAACAATATTAAGATTTTCTTCACCCATAAGGGTATATAGCAGCACTTCTTTCTCGACATTTACATCACTCATATTAGTGGATGCAATGATGGCGGAATTTATGAAGGTGTGCCAAAAAATTGCTTCTGGATTCAAATCCACCCTTTCCAATTTCTCGGGCACCCCCGGATGTCCACCTTTGGGTTCCATGTAGCATAAGGGTGAGTGATTGCACTTCTTATTCTCTCAGCAATATCTGGCATATCTTCCCAATATAGTCCTGTGTCAGCAGAAGGTTGCATTCTATTGAATGTCTAAGCAAAATAGCAACTCCTGCTACGATCATGTGTAGTTCCAAGAAATCTCTCTATTGTTGTAGAAGAGAAAGAGATTTCTTGTCCCCGCACCCAACTCTTCCAAGTTGCATTCATAGTCTCTAGATCAGCATTAGCACAAAATTCTTTTAGAATTGTGCTGGAGCTAGGTGCAGCAAACCTCACCAACTTGTTCCATCTCCTCCTCTCAGCTGTTGTTCTTATTGGGCAATCACCATCCAAGAAAGCACTGATTTTCCTCTCTGATATAATTTTCTTGGGGGCAAACCATTGATAGTACCGGTCTTGAGCCTCAGGTGATAAGAACCGGGTACTATCAAAAATAGAAGAAGAAGAGGTCCTAGGCCTCTTCGTGCCAGCAACACTACTCTCACCCCTTTTCCTACCTGGGCCAGTTCCCTTTGAGGACTTATTATGCATATCAATGTTAATGTCAACAGTGAAAACATGCAGTGAATTCCTAAATTTGTTTCACACAGTGGATCTTTTGTTTAGAGCATGATAAACAGAGTGATTCTACCTATTTCAGAACTGCAAGAAACATTGATATGCTTACTCAGAAAACCATAAGCAGTTATAAAAGATCAGTGTAACTAACAGTCATTATCAGTTCCTTACAAGCACATATACACAGATGATCCAAAGCAGTTGTGCCAAACATCAAGTCACAATTTATCTCTTAAACTCAGCTATATGATCAAATTATAATATCTCAAATGATCACAACACACCCTATCAATCCAGATGACCAATTTATCTCATTCATCATGCAAGATTAACCATTGGTATTTGCACAGTTGGCCAAACATTCAGCAAAGCAATGGAGGGTCTAATGAGTATCCTAGATTGAAACAGAGAAAAAGGCACTCAACCAATTCCCATGTTCTAATCCATATTTGAGAAAATAATTCACACAAGTAACCCCGATACTGCTCTATTCAACATAGCAGCATGCCTACCCAATGCAATGTAAACATAGAATATGGTTTAACATAGCATCTGACCATAATATTAGCATCCACATGTAACAAACACAATCATGCAAGGTGCTTTGTCAACCACACAGGAACATTTAAACTGGAACTATCAATTTGATTAAGAGAAATTCAGAAATCCATTGCTAAAAATAGCATGCCAATTCTAGTTAAAAAATAAATAAATAAATAAGCATACCTTGTCTCCTGCCATTGATGAATTTGGGAACTTCAAAAATTAGGAACCCTAGCTTGAATAAATTTTGATGAGAATCCAAAATTTCTACCCAAAATGGAACCCTAGCTTTTGAATGTGCAGATTGAGGGAGATTTTGATGGTTGGTGGTGAAGAATGGTAGTTGTGGCTGATGTGAGTGGTGGTTCACAGTGGTGATGAGGTGGAGAGAGAGAGAGAAAGAAAGAGAAAAGGGGAGGTGGTGGTATGTGGCTTGAAGGTCGGTGGTTTTGCGATGGTGTTTGGTGGTCCAGCAGTTGCGCAGTGGTGCTCGGTGGTTGGCTGGTGTGCTCGGTTGAGGAGAGGGAAAATGAGATAAGGAGAAATGGTTGTGCGGCGGCTGAGGGAGGCGGTGCACGGTGGTCGTCGGTGATTGATGGCTGAGGAGAGGTGGATGGAGGTGCTGAGCGGCGAAAGGAGAGAAAGAGAAGAGAGGGAGAGTGAGAGTGAGAAAAGGAGAATGGGTGAGATGGTGCGGCGGATGAGAAGAATGAGGAAGATAAAGAGAGAAAGTGGAGGTGAGATGGGTTGTGCAGCTGAGGAGTTAGGGTTTTCAAATTTTAAAATCTGACTTTTGGACCCACGCTTTCAGCGTCAATACCACGCTGATAGCGTGGGACTTTCTGATCATTCACGCTCGGAGCGCGGAATCCACGCTTCAGGCGTGGTTGGTTTTGTTAATCTTCTCGCGCTTGTAGCGTGAATCTCACGCTATCAGCGTGGAAGCTACTGTGTTCTCACGCTACGAGCGCTAATCTCACGCTGTCAACGTGGATCTTACTGTTTTCTCACGCTCACAACGTGAAATCCACGCTTATGGTGTGAAACCTTTTCACATCTCTCACGCTAAGAGCGTGAATCTGACGCTGGGAGCGTCAGTTCAAAGTTCACAACTTTTTATTATCTAACCTAAAATCATAAAAATGACCAACACTAATTGTTCCTACTGGGTTGCCTCCCAATGAGCGCTTGTTTAACATCACGAGCCTAACGGGAATCGTTTAAGATTCGGGTGAAGCCAAAGGGACAAAAATTGTATCCCTGTAGATATCTCTGCCATGATAAACCTTCAGCCGACACCCATTGACCTTAAAAGGTCTTTCAGTATTAAGAGGGGAAATCTCAACTGTTCCGTATGGGAAT
>JAVKPL010001172.1:0-15930 GCA_032173675.1 Gastrolobium villosum | reverse complement strand
GCGTAAGTTACATTTTGGGCCGTGCTTACCGGACAGTTGAGTAGACCAGTTCCAGTGTGGCAGCAGGGCCAACCATCCAGAGATTGCCCGACGGCGAGAGTTGCTGCAGTGCAGGCTGAGCCATTGCAGATGGTTCCTAATGGGGCACCAGCAGTGCCACCTACTACGGGGCGTGTGTATACGTTGGACCGTCAGCAGTCGGAGAGCTCCGAACCTGGTCAGAGGTACTGTTACCATTGGTGGATCAACTGTTGATGTGTTATTTGATTCCGGGGCAACGCACTCTTTTGTTGCTACCCCTATTGCTGTGGGGCTTGAGTTGCCCAGTGATGTGCTTTCTCCACCGATGCGGGTTACCACCGCCACCGGAGAAAAATGTTTGACCTCCACTGTTCACCGCGATGTAGCGTTTCAGTGGGATGGCCGTGACTTCTCGGTAGATCTGATAGGATTACCGATGGCCAACCTTCAGATTATTTTGGGCATGGATTGGTTGTCCAGAAACTGTGCAATGATCGACTGCTGTGCCAAGAAAGTGGTGATGTCTCCGGGTGGGTCCACAGCCAGTTCCTCACCGTTCATTTCAGTCCTGCAGGCGAGGAGGGCCTTGAGAGCAGGGGCATTTGGCTATGTCATGTTGGGGGGTTTGGTGAGTGGGACACAGGAGGATCTCACTGGCATTCCTGTGGTGAGGGAATTCCTCGAGGTGTTTCCTGAGGAGATTCCTGAGTTTCCTCCACAGAGGGAGATAGAGTTCTCCATCGATTTATTGCCTGGTGTGGGGCCTATCTCGTTGGCTCCATACCGGATGTCGCCACCGGAGTTGGCGGAGCTGAAGAAGCATATTGAGGAGCTTTCAGCAAAAGATTTTATTCGGCCGAGTGTGTCTCCCTGGGGAGCACCGGTCATTTTCGTGAAAAAGAAAGATGGGACCATGCGGTTGTGCACCGACTACAGACAGTTGAACAAGGTGACAATCAAGAACAAGTATCCTCTTCCACGCATTGATGATTTGCTGGATCAGCTTAGGGGTGCTTGTGTGTATTCCAAGATTGATCTCCGGTCCGGTTATCATCAGATACGGGTAAAGCCGGAGGATGTCCCAAAGACAGCATTTCGCTCGAGGTACGGGCACTACGAGTACTTGGTGATCCCGTTTGGACTCACCAATGCACCCGCAGTGTTCATGGACTACATGAACAGAATCTTCCAGCCGTACCTGGATCAGTTTGTGATTGTCTTCATTGACGACATCTTGATCTACTCCAAGACGGAGGAGGAGCATACCGAGCACTTGAAGATTGTGTTGCAAGTGCTAAAAGAGAAGAAGCTCTATGCGAAGCCGTCAAAATGCGAGTTTTGGCTCAAGGCGGTGAAATTTCTGGGTCATGTAATTTCTGCTAATGGAGTTGCAGTTGATCCTAACAAGATTGAGGCCGTGATGGATTGGGAGAGACCCAAGACGGTTACAGAAGTGAGAAGCTTCCTGGGTTTGGCAGGCTACTATCGGAGGTTCATAGAGGGATTTTCCAAGATGGTGCTACCGATGACTCGCCTTACCCGAAAGGAGACTCCATTCGTGTGGACACATGAGTGTGAGGAGTGTTTCCAGGAGCTGAAGGAGAGACTGACTACTGCTCCAGTGTTAGTTCTTCCTGATCCTGCGGAACAATTCGAGTTATACTGCGATGCCTCTGGTAAAGGACTTGGCTGTGTGCTGATGCAGAAAGGGAAAGCGGTTGCTTACGCTTCAAGACAGCTGAAACCTCATGAGGAGAACTACCCGACTCACGATTTGGAGTTGGCAGCCATTGTTTTCGCTTTCAAGATTTGGAGGCATTACCTGTTTGGCATGAAGTTTGCTGTATTCAGTGATCACAAGAGCCTGAAGTATCTGTTTGACCAGAAGGAGTTGAACATGAGACAGCGAAGATGGATGGAGTTCTTGAAGGACTACGACTTCGAGTTGAGGTACCATCCTGGCAAGGCCAATGTGGTAGCTGATGCTTTGAGTCGGAAATCCGTGAGCTTATCCAGCTTAATGATGAACGACTACGAGATGATCGAGAAGTTCAGAGACTTGAGAGTGAACTCCTTGTTTGGGGGCGCACTGCTCGAAATGGAAACAGCAGAAGTGATCAATGAGCTGATGGAAAAGATCAAAGAGGCGCAAGTGCAAAGAGAATGCCTTGATTACGTGAAGAACCAGGACGGTGTGTCTTGGAATGAGGATGGTTTATTGCTGTTCCAGAAGAGGATTGTTATTCCTCGAGGGCCATTGACCGAAGAGGTTATGACAGAGGCTCATAAAGGCCGGTTCACTATCCACCCTGGTGCTACAAAAATGTATCAGGATCTAAAAAGGAATTTTTGGTGGCCGGGCATGAAGAAGGACATAGCGGTCTACGTGTCCAAGTGTCTGATTTGCCAGAAAGTAAAGATCGAGCACCAGAAACCGTCTGGTAAACTTCAACCTCTGGAGATTCCACAGTGGAAGTGGGAGAGTATTTCCATGGACTTCGTGGTGGGATTGCCTAAAACTCAGGCTGGTTGTGACTCTATTTGGGTCATTGTGGACAGATTGACCAAGTCTGCCCATTTTCTTCCAGTGAAGGTGAGCTTTACTACAGAGCAGTTGGCCAAGCTATATGTCCGCGAGATTGTGAGGCTTCACGGGGTGCCCGAGAGTATCATCAGTGATAGGGACCCGAAGTTCACATCTCGGTTCTGGGAGGCGCTGCAGGAGGCTTTCGGTACGCAGTTGAGATTGAGTACCGCCTATCACCCTCAGACTGACGGACAGACTGAGCGGACCATCCAGACATTGGAGGACATGTTGAGAGCTTGCACGTTGGAGCAGGGTTCTGCATGGGATAGGTACCTTCCGTTGGTTGAATTTTCATACAACAACAGTTTCCATGCTAGTCTGGGCATGGCACCCTACGAGGCGCTGTACGGTAGGAGGTGTCGGACTCCTACCTGCTGGTCTGAGGTTGGAGATAAAGAGCTTTTCGGCTTGGACTTTGTCCAAGATACTACCCTACAGATCCAGATGATCAGGGAAAAGTTGAAGCAAGCGCAGAATCGTCAGAAAAGCTACTATGATGTCAAGCATCGACCACTGGAGTTCAGTGAGGGTGAGCACGTGTTTGTGAAACTTTCACCTGTCACCGGTGTTGGACGGGCACTCGGCGTGAGGAAGTTGAGCCCGCGATTCATAGGGCCCTACCAGATCCTAGGTAGAGTAGGACCAGTTGCCTATCGACTCGCCTTACCTCCGAACCTAGCCAACATCCACGACGTGTTTCACGTGTCTCAGCTTCGAAAATACATAGCAGACCCTTCGCACGTGGTGCAGCCGGATGACGTGGAGGTTCGGGAGAACCTAAGGACTCCCGTCGGACCACTCAAGATTCTCGATCGAGGCGAGAAACAGCTTAGAAGCAAGATCATTCCGATGGTCAAGGTGCAGTGGACTGGGCGTAGTCCCGAGGAGTGTACCTGGGAGCGAGAGGATGAGCTTCTCCGACAGTATCCCAACTTTCGAGACAGGTATGTTTCTGATTTTGAGGACAAAATCCTTAAAAAGGTGGGGTGAATGTAAGAACCCGCACCGCTAATTAAGGTAATTAGCGAATTAATTATGATAATTAGGAAATAATTCCATAATTGACCTTAATAAGTATTAATGGACTTAGATAATTATATTGAATAAGTAATAATGCTGAAAGTCGCTTTTCGGAAGAAAAGTGCAGATACCGGTTCTGCTACTCGGTATAAATGCGTACCGGAAAAGTATCCCGGAAAATTATAACGAATGCATGATAATTACTAGAATATTATGTAGGACTTGTAAAACAAGTTTCAAGTCAAAATGACGTAATCTGATGCCAGAACTGATACTGGCTATGGAAAAGCGCGTACCGGAAAGGTGCTCCGAAAAATAAAATAAAAATATGACAAATCTTAGAAAAATGCGTAGGTCTAGAATCCGAAGTTTGGGATCAATATCTTTTACTTTGCGATTAAGGCTAATACTGCGCGTGTGTAGCCTTGTGCCTATAAATAGACATTTTGGCACACAACCCTAGACATGATTATTTTTCCTACGTGGGTTTTGGGTGGCTGCAGCTTGCCTCCCTTCTTCCTCCCTTCATCCTTGGCCTTTTGGCTTGAAAGTTGCCACCTTTAGCTTAATCCTTCCTCTTTCACCATGGAAACACTTGAGTGAGTGCATTGTAAGGGGTTTGTGATCTTGTTTTCTGAGGGTGCTGCTGTGGAGGGTGTGTTTGAGGGCTGTGGTGTTGTCTCCTTGGTTATGAACCATTGTTCATACCATTAGAGGTTGCAAGAAGCCTCCTTTGGTGCCAAGAACCAACCTTTGGTGTGGCATTTTCGTGTCCTTGGGTGTGCTGGACTTGAGTGCAGTGTTAAGAGCTCCAAAGTCACCTTGAACTACTGACCAAGCTTTGGGGTAAGTCACCTTAACTTGATCATGTGTTTTTATGGCTTAAAGGTGGTATCTTGGTATGTTAATGAGTTTAACATGTAACCAACACATAAGTGAACCTAAAATGGATTAAAGATGCATGCTTTAACGTGTAAATGTGTTAAAAGATGGATCTTTGGGATGGATATTCACGAAATGCAGAAACTGCATTCTGTCGTGAGATATCCGGATATCTGTCGAACAGATATCCGGATATCAGTATCCGGATATCTGTCGAACAGATATCCGGATATCAGTATCCGGATATGGTATCCGGATATTGATATCCGGATATGGGATCTGGGTATCCGGATATGACATATCCGGATATGTCCAGTGTGATATCCGGATATGACATATCCGGATATGCCCCTTCTGATATCCGGATATCCTGGGTTCTGCGCAGACAGTAGCTTTACTGCATGAACAGTAAGCTATTGGGTGTGTGTGGACCCTAGTTTAAGGAAGTTGAACTTCTATAATTAATGGACTAAGTCAGAATCATATGATTAAGGGCTTATGGCTTTGTTGGAAGCCTTAAGACGTAAAACGTAAAGGAAAGGCGTAGTCTTTAAGTTGTATGCTTGTTGTACATTAATATTGATGTATTATTGGTCCATATCAGATTGTGATACTGCTGTTTGTGGACTTGTGAGTGGTTGGACTCTTGGCTTGGATAGCTAGCTTGCAAGGTAAGCTTTCGTGTCCTCGGTTTAGCCATTTTGATGTTCCACCATGTCCCATGGGGATGGGTTTATGCATGCTGTGTTACATGCTTTGATGATTTTGGAAATGCTGTTGAGCTGTTTATATGTAATGAGCTATTATGATATGCATGTGGTGTCCACCTATACGGTACGCTTGAGTATGTAGTACATACAAGATGGTGAGGCTGTGGTGAGGTACAGGTAGCGTCCTGGTACTCATGTAGGCATAGACGTATTCCTACATTTCTCTGGCCAGTAGATTTGATATGCACACATGACATGATTAATTGCTGCATCGCATAGTTTTGGAACTTATATTGTAAATACTGTTTTTAGAACTTATATTACACATGTAAGTGAGCTTGGGGTGGAGACTCCTTGAGGACCCCTTGTCTTACTGAGATTTCTTGTTAGAGATCTCACCCCACGTTTGGGGACGCTTATTTCAGGATCAGGAAATGTTGAGGGCTCGGGTGGCAGGAGGCCAGAGCTGAGTTGATTTGATGATATGCTGACTGCTGTTTTTATTTCCGACTGTTGTTATGTTTTCGGTTGAGTTATGTTATGACTGTTATTGGGCTTTGTTGCCTTATTTGGTGAGCATGGGGTTTGTCCATGCCACATGTTTGACTTTGGTCTTTTAGGTTAATGTTGTAATTAAAGTATCAGGATTTTGACCCAGGCTACTTGTGTAGACCTGTGGCTTTAGATACTCACTTATTATATTTATGTACGAGGTATTCAGTTAGTTGTCTTGCAATTTACATACAGGCAATATTTTTATGAAAATGATTAAGTAATCAAGTTGGTTAAGTTAATGACGTCATAATTGAATTAAAGAAAAAGTTATTCCGCATTTTAATTAAGCGTGGCTTAATACGATAGTGTGTTAACAATCCGGGTTAACACGGGCTGTTACAAACCTCACCCTTTCAGATCTGTATGCCTCTTTGGTGCCTAATGTCAGTCGCAAATCAATGTACCCTTTGGGTATGGTGTCTTGCCCATTAAACGCGATTAAAGCTGTGTTACAGGGCCTGAGATCTTCTTCGTCGAGATTCATCTTCTTAAAGGCTTGCCAAAGAATGACGTCAGCGCAACTCCCATTATCCAAGAAGATTTTCTTGACTCTGCAGTTCACCAACGTCCCAGTGATGACCAACCCGTCTACGTGGCCTGGTATCACGTCGTCCAACTCCTTCCTTGTGAAATATAGTAACGGTGGTTCTGGCTCTTCTTCTTTGAACTTAGGACGTTCTCTGATGGAGAGCACCTCCCTGAGGTACTTTCGCCGGGCATTCATAGTGTCGCCGCCTCCACCAAACGCGCCACTGATAACATTGCATTCGAATTCCGGTTCCTGGAATTCTTCATCATCGCGAGCCTGCTTGTTGCCGCGATTCTCGTCTTTAAATTTTTTATCATTAGACTGATTGATAAACTTGCCACCTCTTCTCTTCCGATTTCTCCATCCCTGAGTGCGGATGAGGTATTGACGCAATTTTCCTTCCCGGATATATTTCTCAATGGCATCCCGAAGGTCCCAACACTCATCTGTGGAATGTCCTGGGCCGTCATGGAATGCACAGTACCGTGATTGGTCCAGGCCAGCTGGATGCTGTAATGGCCGGGGTTTTTCTACTGTCTTCATTTCTGTGGAGGCCACCTCGCGCCAAATTTGCGACCGAGGAGCATTCAGTGGGGCATATTTCTCATACCGCCCTCGAGTTGGGAACCGCTCCTCTGGCTTTTTCCCCCGCAAATCTCCTGGCTTTCTGGGCCCCTGTTTATCTGATTGACCCGGATGATGTTTCTGGTCAACATTCTCCATTTCCATCTGTTCAAGTTCTAAGTATTTCTTAGAACGTGTGTTGAATTCGACTAAGGTCCGGGGTGGGTCCTTATAGATCGACTTGGCTAGTCTAGAGGTTCCATGTAGCCCGACGATCACCAGATGTAAATGAACATTTTCGGATAATCCAGGCACTTGGAGGGCAGCAAGTTTGAACCGATCTAGGTACCTTTGCAGTGTTTCTCCGGATTGCTGTTTAATCTTGCCTAAGGCAAACTCTGATTTTGGCTGTTTCTTGCTGGTGGCAAAGTTCAACAAGAACCGTCCACCGAATTCTTCGAAAGATCGAATGGACCCCGCCGGTAAGGATGAAAACCATGTTTGTGCCGCCCCGGTTAATGTTGTTGCAAAAAGCCTAGTAATCAGAGGCTCTTCGATGCCTTTGATATACATAGCCGTGTCAAACGCATCCAGATGCACCTGCGGATCTTGGGTGCCATCATATTTGATCAACTCGGATAGGTTTAAATTGTCTGGATAGGGAGCCTCCACTATTTCATTTGAGAAGGGGCTGTCATTGTACAACCCCCTGTTGTATTTCCTTCTGTATATTCCGGCAACGTTATCCGGGCTGCGTTGTAGGGGTCGGTGTGTTGCAGCCGCTTCGCCATTTGCTTGCATATCCTGTGCGCTCAGATGCCTAGGCATCCGAGGCGTCTGGTTAAGATCCAGATTTCCTTGCCCCCCTTGTCGTGGTCCTTGCCAGCCGAATCTCGGTGCCCCAACTGCTGAATTTGGGTTTACAGGGACACCGGCAGGCTCCGCCGGTTGCCGATCTTCTATGCGAGGGCTTGAACGGCGTAAATTTGTAACTACGCGATCGACAGCTCTGACCGGATCTGGGTTAGTCATCTGCCGGATCCGGGCCTCTAGTTCGTGGATCTGCCTCGCATCCGCTTGTCTCTGCAGCTCGCTCCGGCGTTCCCACTCCTCAATCCGGCGCAGGAGGGCATCCATGGCCAGATTCGGGCCTTGTCGGCCAGGTTCATCGATGGGCTGCAACCCCTGCATATAAGGTGCATCAGGGTTGCAGGCTGGAGTGGATGCTGAGTCAGAGTGCACTTCGCTGATGTGCACGGCATCTGGATCTGGATCTGCAGGCTGGAGTACTGCTTCCCGATCCTCCGCCTGATTGGACGTCAAAGGCTGACGGAAGCCACTCCTTGTGGTTCTCACCATCGCTTCTTTTGGTAATTTTAGGGTTCGATCCCCACAGACGGCGCCAATGTTCTGCCTGTTGGTAGATGTGTCCAACGTAGGTTGGATGATTAATCTCGGATTCGGGTGTTTCTCTCTAGATACCTACAGATTAGGTATCTGGGAGGAACGTGGATCACTGACACTGACCTAGGCGTCTGCCTTCAAGGTGTGTGTGTGTGATCTATAGTGTTTAGGATTAGAAAATGTGTACCTTACTGCTCTGCTTACCTGCCTTATATAGCCCGGCTCTAGGGTTTGATTGGCTGGGCCGAGGTGCAGCGTGGGCTTTGGGCCGAGGTGCAGCGTGGGCCTGAGTCCAGCCCATAACAAGTTTGACACTAGAATGGGGGACGAGAAAACAAATGTGAAACAAGGGTAACCAAACACACTCTTCATGTACACCATGCATTACCAAAACATATAGGGTCAAAGTTGTGGTGGAATATACAAGAAATAAAAAATAACATTATTTATAATTAAAAAAAAAAGATTAATGCATTATTATCATCACGAAGCTTTTAAAGCATTGAGCATTGTCAATTGAAAGCAATCAGAAAAGGTTTAAACGAAGCAGCAAGTAGAGCAATTCTTACCCTAAAGCTCATGGATTTGACAACAATATTGTCAGCCATGATGGAGAATGTAGGACTCTGATCGGTTGCAATATGGTCATCCCAATCAACTAAAGTTCTCCTCTTTCCATCTCCTGTTAGTATAATGTAAGGCTTATCCAGAGGAATTTTCACTTTTTCTCTGAAACAAACGAAAAAAACAGTTTTTTCGATCAATTCATTAAAATTTGAGGCATTGAATTACTGACAATCACTATAATCTATCTACATGATTGGTTTATATCTTCTAATAAAATTTTAAATCACAGCCAATTAAAATGTTTTATCATATATTAATTAATTATATTATGTTTTTCTAGAACAAATTTAAAGTTTACAACTAAAAAAAAAAACAAAATATAGTGCACGATTGCATATGAAAAAATTGATAGAGGAGAATATTTACCTGTAGGTACCTTCATTCACTTTGATGTTGACCCAATGTCTGTTGTTTGAAGGGATTGAATCAATAGCAGATTGTATAGTAGAGAAGTTTCCATGCCCTGATTGATCCACGACTATTTTTGAATAAGGGAGGATTTTTTTTCCAACTTTTCTGTAAATCTGAGCATTAGCTTGATCTACTTTCAAGTAATCCACAAAGAGAAAGAGACAAGCAAAGAAACACCAACGAAGATTCATCATGATGGATCAAAGAAAAAAGATCAGGTCTTGTGGAGTGCTTCAAGAAGAAAAAGAAATAGCCCTCACACAAGCTTTGACAAGGCACAACTTTTTTGCATTTGATTGAAACCTACAAAGATTATTCCATATTTAAAGACAAATTTCTATATGCTGAGGAGCGAAAAAATAAAATAAAATCAAAGGTATATAAAAATAAAATGCAAAATTACAGCAGAAAGCGAGTCATATAAGGAAACAAATCTTCAATCATGGTATCATATTTAATTCTTAAATATACATACAAATTTTGTGACATGTGGTTATTTTATTCTTATTTGCTTCCAGCTTGTGTCCATACATTCTTATGCCAATCTAAAGCAAAATTAAGGGCAATTAGAAAGTAATAAAAAAGTTCCGACGTGGGGGAATTAATGTGATGTTAGGCGATTTTCATATAATTGACTTTCATATTTGGGAAAATAAAATTCAGAATTAATATTTGACTTTGAATTTCACCTAAAAAATATAGTTTAAAGATCACTTGCATATGGGCCAAAGAGCAACAGACATTACGATACTCAAATGTAGTAATCTAATAAAGACTACAAGTGATAAATTAATTTTGGTTAATAAAAAATAATATAAATATGTATAAATATTGACAGCGGATGCAAGCTAAATTTCTTGTATAAGTTTAATTTGTTCTTCTGTTTATATAATAATTGTTTTATTTCCACATTTCAGCAGGAAGAAAAGATAGAGAGAAGTACTGTTTCATTTCAGCAATTTTAGGTTTTATTTTTTTTATCTCATTGGAAACTATTTCAATATTTTATTTTATCAGTTCTCAGAGAGTGATCGAATTATTATAAATCATGATCCTGGTAATTTCTGTGGCAAAGATATGACGTAATACCGTAAAATAAAATATCAAAACTAAAAGATCATTTTCTATTTAAAAATGGGAAAAAATATTTTGAACCAATCGAACATTATACAGCCAACAAAATATAATAATCCAGAAAAAGTAAAATAAAATAAAAATAGAGCTAATGATATTCGAAGGGTTTAGGTAAAATGAAATCTTATTCGTAAGAGAAGTATTTTAATTTTCAACAATCACCAATTACATAATTTCAACTGTTAAGAGGAAAAACATTGTGGTTTTCATATAATTAGGCAGATTAGGTAAAAATATTTGTTCATACCTTCAACCAGTTGCATTTCAACCCGAATGTCTCCAATGACTATCTAGTCAAATATATGTTATACTTTTAAGCATGAAGTTTCGTTGGAATTTCTCGAGTTAGGGAAGAAAAAACAAAGACAAACCTACCAAACAACATTACATCACCCCTAATGTTTGTTCACTACGCACTTATATAGTCCAAAGGAGAAGCCTAAAAAAGATACAAATTAATGATAATGATTCTTCATTACCATCAATGGTAAGATTGTAAGATATTCATAAACAATTCAGTAATTCATGTTCAATATTCTATTTTCAAGAACATGATACAGGATCTTTAGAAATCATGATTTTCACAAGAGAGTTTTTCACAAAAGAGTGTACCTTTCTCCATTAGTGCGGAAGAACTTTGATGATAGAAGATCGTTTCTGAGAGTCTTTACCTTCTGTTTTTATTGTATCGTCTATGACAGGATCGGATACAACTTTTATGGGCAGATCATGAAGGAGAGAATTCTGAGAGATAATCATGATCAGAGATTCACCATTTTTCTCTTTATATAACTGAACCATGTCACCAGTTACGGAATTTCAAATAACTCTCATTATTGCGAAACGTCAAAACGTCAATTACTATTAATGCAAAACGTCAATTATCATTAATGCAAAACATTACCATAATGCAAAACATCAAAACATCAATTACCATTAATGCAAAACGTGACCATAATGCAAAATGTTAAAACGTCAATTACCATTAATGCAAAACGTTAAAACGTCAAAACGGAATTGAACATGCTTGTGCTCAATTCTCCTCTTGATGAGATCAAGACGTTACTTGATGCTGATGCAAATGGGATAGGCGAAGCTATTTTGGAGACTAATGGGCCACAAAAATCTTCGCTAATAAAAATTCTATTAAAATAGTCAAATTTTTAAGGGCTTTGCATTTCTCATTTAACATGATGTTGGAAAACTTCTTACAAATACATAATTTAAATGGGTCCCACCATAAATAAAAATTAAAAAAATATTACATGCAAAACAATCTCTCACTAACATTAGAAAACAATTCCCCTATTAAAGGAGAGAGTGTTTTCCCAATTTTTAAATAGGCAAAAGTGTTTGTCATTTTAAATGACATAAGGTTATTTCATTTTAGGAGAGATTCAGACACAAAATAAATTTTTTTATTTAAAATTTAAATTAAAAAAACATCAATTTTCTCTCTCCCATGATTTTCATTTCTTGTGTCTATCTCTCTCCTAAAATGACATAACTTATGTCATTTAAAATGAAAAATATCAAACCCTTTTAAATATCATAAAATTATTCTTACTTTTTTAAAAACCATCGATGCCACTTTTGGGGGAAAGTAACTTTTGAGAAGAAAAAAAAAACCATCCAAACGGGCCCATCCAAAAGCCCATCCAAACGGGCCCCATCCAAAAGCCCATCCAAATCCTTTAAAAAGAGCAACTTTTACATGAATTCTTCAATCCTTTCAAATCCTTTAAAATTTCAATTCCATACATCCGCTTAAACTGATTCTAGGGTTTACTCCCTAAAACTCTCTGTCTCTGGGACCAACTGCTTCATTGATTTTTTTTTCTTTAATCCAAATCAACAATGGGCAAACTTTGGGAACGAATCTTTGGCAACGCGCCGGAACAGGCCATCGCCGCTGCCAATTCTCTATTTTTCAATTACAACCCCTTTCGTAGAAAGCCTCAACAACATGCTTCGGTTTCTTACCCAACCATTCCCTCTCAAAGCCCTAACAATGGCGGCTCCGGGAGCCACGATTCCGGCGAAGATAAAAAGAGGAAGGGGAAGAAGAACAAGGAGGAAAGACCCATTCTTGATTCAGATTCTGTAACTGAATCTTCGGAGAAGAAGAGGGAATGTGGTTCCGATGAAAGGGGAGGGGAAGGGAAAGATCTTAATCTGGGTACACAAACAAAAAAGGGCGAGGTTGAAATCGAAGGCGAGAAGGGAAAGATGGAGAAGAGAAAGGAAAGACTCATTCTTGATTCGGATTCCGTAACTGAAGCTTCGAAGAAGAAGACGAAACGTGGTTCCGATGAAAGGGATACGGAAACAAAAAAGGGCGAGGTTGAAATTGAAGGTGAGAAGGGAAAGATGAAGAAGAAAAGGGAAAGACCCATTATTGATTCGGATTCCGTCACTGAAGCTTCGGAGAAGAGGAAACGCGGTTCCGATGAAAGGGGTACGCAAACAAAAAAATGCGAGGTTGAAATCGAAGGTAAGGAGGGAAAGATGAAGAAGAAGAGGGAAATACCCATTCTTGATTCGGATTCCGTAACTGAAGCTTCGGAGAAGAGGAAACGCGATTCCGATGAAAGGGGTACGGAAACTAAAAAGGGCGAGGTTCAAATCGAAGGTGAGAAGGGAAATATGAAGAAGAAGAAGAGGGAAAGACCCATTATTGATTCGGATTCCGTTACTGAAGCTTCGGAGAAGAGGAAACACGGTTCCGATGAAAGGGATACGCAAACAAAAAAGGGTGAGGTTGAAATCAAAGGTGAGGAGGGAAAGACGAAGAAGAAGAAGAGGGAAAGACCCATTCTTGATTCGGATTCCGCTACTGAAGCTTCGGAGAAGAAGAGGAAATGTGGTTCCGATGAAAGGGGAGGGGAAGGGAAAGATCTTAATTCGGGTACGGAAACAAAAAAGGGCGAGGTTGAAATCGAAGGTGAGGAGGGAAAGATGAAGAAGAAGAGGAAAATTGAAGAGCTTGAGAAAGAGTGGGAGGAGGAGAAGATGTATGGTATGGTGGTGGAAGGAGAGGAAGACGAAAAGGAAAAGTTTGGGAATAAAACTCTTGGGAGCAAGAGGAAGATGATAGATAACCCAGCTGAAATGTTTGTTTTAAATGAAGGTTTTGATGACGAGGATAAGCTTTTGAGGACTATTTTTGTTGGGAATTTGCCTCTCAAGTTTAAAAAGAAGACTTTGTTGAAGGAGTTTAAGAAATTTGCTGAGGTTGAGTCTGTGAGGATTTGTTCTATTCCAATACAAGATGTAGGTTTTCTTTTTGTTGAATGTTTGCTTTCGTTTGGTACTCTTAAAGGCTTTGATGTATTTTTTATTTTTTCTGGGTGCTAAATTTATGTTTGTTACTTTTCTTGATGAACCGGACCAAAAAACATAGGCATGGAGCCATCCTTTCGAAGAAAACAAATGATTCCGCTGATAGGTAATCGGTCTGAATAGAACAATTACCGAATTGCAACTTGTTGTGATTATAGTTAATTGTTTGCAGAGAATGCAGTTTTTTTTTTTGTCATTTTAGTGTGATTTTATGGATTCAATATCAAGTAAGCCTGCTCATTTTGGGCTTGGAGAAATTATTCTGCTTTGATTTAATGCTTAGATTTTATATTTTTGAATGGTCTTAAGTGACTTGCAGACACTCTAATAAGAATACAATCATTTTCATTCATAGAAAACCTTTTTCAGGCCTTTCTAATTGACAAATATTGTGTTTTGCAGTGTTCACGCATACATTGTTTTCAAGACTGAGGAATCTGCGCAAGCTTCTTTGTCCCACAACATGACTGTGGTATGCCCTTGTTCCTCTGAGTTGGGTTGGATCAAATATGGTGTTTGCTTTGTATTTTTGGTGAAGATTGTTATTGACAATTTTCTAATACTATTGTTTAATTATCTGACTGTAGGTTGAAGGAAATCACATTCGTGTTGATAGGGCATGCCCACCCCGCAAGAAACATAAATGAGAGTGGGTATTTAATTACACTATGTTTGGTAGAGGTTTAGGAAAAAAATGCTAGGCAACCATCTTCCCCATCCAATTCAGATTTATGTTTAAAGTGATGCAAAAGTCACTATTTGAAAAAACCACACTGGAGGTGGTATTTGAAGATAACAAGGTAACTGAAAAAATGTGCACGATGGTGTTGATCTCAACATCACTGACAGCTTTATCATGCTTCCTGTTACTGTGATGTATTTTTAAGTTTTTGATGACTGCTTCTTCTGTAAGATACCTTTTCCATCTTCTGTAAGAAGAACCACATCCAAATTGGTAGCTATCTCGATATTTTAAATCTTTACTGTCAATTAGTGGCAGCATTAAAGCCATAAAACCGGATCAGTGGCAGCATTAAAGCCATAAAACCGGTGTGAACCAGCGGTTTTCTAAAAAACCAGCAACTCGGTTGACCCGGAAGAGGCGCAGAGGAAGCAACTCGCAGCGTCCAATATCAACTACATACGCAAGAGTGTCCTTTGAGTGTTTATAAAGAATATATTTGTTTATTTTCACAAAAAAAATATATATATATATATTTGTTTATAAATTAAGCGATGTGGAATCCGTAATAACCAACCCTTAAGCTTTGTCTTCCACAACAATGGTGTTCGAGTTTCTCTCTCTCCCAAGGTTCTCTCTCTCATGTTCGAGTTTCTCTCTATTTCGTTCAATCTTTTCTGTGTTCTGTTCCAACTATTTTAAGTGGCTCTGCATCCCATCTCTAAGCAGTGAAAACACTACTGATCCATCTCGTATGAACTTTGAGTTCTTGAAGTACTAGTTATTCTTGAATGGAGACGTCATGTTTACAAACCCATATCCTACATTTAACTTGTTGCTGTATGTTTCAACACGAAACATTTGTTGTTCACTTGGAAAATACAAATGTCTTTATTCACTATAATAAATGGAAAGGAGAATGGGGTCATACAAATGGAAAATACTTGAAATCAATGGGAACTATTAGTATTTGTTCACCGTAAGAACATAATAAAAGTAAATTGTTTTATTAGATTATAAATATGATTTTTTTTCTCTCTATAAATATTAATATGATAAATGATATTAGATTATATATTTTTTAAAAAAATTTGAATATAAAATATAAATTTATATTTATTTATCCGGTTTAAGCGATTGAACCAGTACTTCGACCGGTTCAATCACCGGTTCGAGTTTCATAACATTGATTAAAGCGTTAGAATCTATTTAGTTTTTGTGTTATTTTGGGCTAAGGCCCTCCATTGTTACAAAAAAATAAAAAATAAAAAAAATCCTATAAATAAGATATACATAGATATCTTAGATGTTTCCAAGCCTACCGGTGTGACACTTTTTCCCTCTATATTATGATGCTATCACTTCTAATCCATAGATATCTAAAAAGGTATTTTGATCATTTACAAAAAAATAATAATAATAAAAAAAAAAACATTTTGATCCAAGAGTAATTTACTAATTT
>JAVKPL010001171.1:0-16256 GCA_032173675.1 Gastrolobium villosum | reverse complement strand
TGCACTGAAGGTTTTTGAGGAGATGAAATCTTACGGTATTAAACCAAACGCTGTTACCTTCTCTACCTTGTTGCCCGGGCTTTGTGATGCGGATAAAGTGGCTGAAGCTTGAAATGTTTTGGGGGAGATGGTGGAGAGATATATTTCCCCTAAGGATAATGCCATTTTCATGAAGCTGATAAATTGCCAGTGTAAGTCTGGTGACTTGGATGCAGCTGCTGATGTGCTGAAAGCAATGATACGTTTGAGCATTCCCACTGAGGCTGGTCACTATGGTGTCCTGATTGAGAATTTCTGCAAGGCCAATGTGTATGACAAGGCAGAGGGGTTCCTAGAGATGCAGATTCCTACAGATTGCTTATTGAGAGTTACTTGAGAAAAGGAGAGCCAGCTGATACTAAAACAGCTTTGGATAGCATGCTAGAAAGTGGGCATATACCAGAATCATCTCTTTACAGGTCCATTATGGAGAGTTTGTTTGAAGATGGAAGGGTCCAAACTGCGAGCAGAGTAATGAAGAGTATGGTGGAATCAAGCATGAAGGAGAATATGGACTTGGTTTCTAAGATATTGGAGGCCCGTCTCATGAGAGGTCATATTGAAGAAGCTTTGGGCCGAATTGATTTACTTATGCTTAATGGGTGTGAGCCTGATTTAGACCACCTTTTGTCTATTCTATGTGAGAAAGAAAAGACAATTGCTGCTCTCAAACTTTTAGATTTTGTTCTTGAGAGAGAGTGTATAATAAGTTTTCCAATCTATGATAAGGTTTTAGATGCCCTCTTAGCAAAGTCAATGGAGGCAACACTAGTCAATTTCCCAACTTGAGGTATTGGTCCACTCAAGAAGTTCACAGACAAGTTCAAAACATTGCTCAAAGTAGGGAGATTGAGGATTTCCATAGGTATGCTTCCATTGAGTTTGTTGCTGGATAAATCCATGTAGAGCAGGTTTTGAAAATTGCCAAAACTTGTGGGAATTCTACCCTCAAGTTCATTTCTTGACAAATCAATCTGGTTTAACTTTAGGAGATTACCAAGGGAGTTTGGAATACTTCCTGATAAGTGATTTCCAGCGAGTGATAGCTCTTGTAGTTCCTCTAACTGGCTTAACTCATGTGGGATTTCTCCAGAGATTGAATTGTAGCTCAAGTTTAACAACCTCAAGCCACTAAGACGACCAATGGATGTGGGAATGCTTCCATTGAAACGATTCTCTCCCATGTATAATATTGAGAGATCCTTGGAGAGATTGCCAATGGTTTCAGGAATTATACCTTCCAGCATATTGCCATCAATTGCCAGAAAGTTCAGGTTGGTGCTGTTTGTCAAAGAAGTAATGAAGTCTAGACCTCTTACTCCTGTGCTAACCATCCTGTTATACCCAATATTATACATGTGAAGAAATGGAAGATTTCCCAACCAGGTGGCACAGTTCCTTCCAAATGGTTGGAAGCCATACGGATGATCCTAATGTTGGTGAGGTTGTGCAAAGACCCTGGAATTCTACCTGTAAATTTATTGAAACAGAAATTGAACACTAGGAGTTTTGGAAGTTTATGGCCAACATCCTGAGGAATCTCACCCCACAAGGAGTTTGCAGCTAAGGCCAAGTTAACAAGGGAAGATAAGTTATATATAACAGGTGGAACAATCCCAGAAAGATTGTTAAGAGTGAGATCAAGCTCAATCAAATTATGGAGCCTACCCAAGTTACTGGGAATCAAGCCAGTGAGAGAGTTGGTTCCAAAACTGATATTTTTGAGAGAAGAAATGTTTCCTAGAGCTGCTGGTATTGAACCATAGAGGCTATTCCTTCCCAGTTTCAAGACCTGCAGCTTTTTCAAGCTGCTTATGTCTTCAGGAATTCTGCTGACAATCTTGTTTGAGGATAAATCAAGCATCTGGAGCTCATTCAAGAGCCTTAATCAGGAGGGGAACACAAAGCAAGCAGATGTTTTGTCAAGAATGATCAAAGGAAAAGAAGGAAGTCCCCTAAAGAGAGAAGGAAAGAAGAAAGCTACTGGAGCTACATAATTTGTTCTCTCCATTTTTCTTTTTGTGTTTTAGAGGTGAGAAAAATTCCTAGGTTTTGGCTCGGTTGAAATAAGTTGTTATATGAGGAAGAGAATTCATGAATTGTTCTTTATTTTAAATACAAAATTGCAATTTCATCTGACTGACTCCAACATTCTTCATTTTTTATCAGAGATATGTTATGACTCACATTACATGTAATTATTATTATTATTATCATCATCATCTATATCACCAGAACATCTTTTATTTATGAGAGAGGTGGGTTCATTTCCTCTTTCTATCTTTTTATTTAATTGAAACTCTCAATATTTCATTTGTATGTAGCTTATTATCCGTTACCTTTAGATGAACTCCTCCCACTGTTATAAGTTCTACAGAGTTTAGTCTTGTGCTATAGTATGCTATGATTGGACTTATTTTAAACAAAGGAGATTGGAGACTGTAAGTATTCAGTTTTGTTAACTTCTGAAGTAGATGTGAAGTTATATGGAACCCTAAACAATCTTTACTTGGATGGACATTTCATAATCCTCCACTCCTCCGCTTTTTCCCAATAAAAATGATTTTCTTTAACTTTTGTAGGTAAGAGGTTCCCTACTTCATGATCATGATGATACGGATCACAGATCTTTGCAGGAAGGATATGTGAGTTTATATAGATATAAAATAATTAATTGAATACACAAATTGTAGCTAACATACTGAGCAATCTCATTTCTTTTTTAGATTACTGTTACTCCTCTTGCTGCTCTCTCTCATGCGGAGGTAGATTGTCAGGCCTATTTTAAGGATTGGCTACGAAGTGTCCCTGAATTCCCCTCTTCATCTGCTTTATAATGCTGTAAGACATAGCATGTATTTGTAGTTTATATGATCGCTTTGATTACAATATACTGATAGCAATAGTTGCATTTACATTTTTTGCATCCTTGCTAGTTAAGAATGTAGATGATTCTTCTGATATGAATGGAAAATTTAGGCAAACTTTGCAAATGACATTTCAGAGCCTATGGAAGGTGTCAGTGACATTTTTTTATGTTAGCATTTTTTGCTTGATATCCTATGAATTGTGGACTTTATTCCTCATTCCATACAATGTCTATGTTCTTGAGGGGGATTAATAGACTCATAGGTTTTATGTCATTCCATGCCAAAACAATTACTACTAGGAGTTAAAAAATTTGCGAAACGGTTTTTCATAAAAAGTTTTTATATAGAGCTCATCCCCAAATTTTTCACCGTCCTTTCTAAGGGTATTGATCTTAAATTTGCATGATCAATGGCAACATTTCTTATCCATGGGCAAACTCAAGAATAAAATCTAATGGGTCTATATGTACGTTGAACATTCATCTATTGGGTTATGACCTCGAGATAGAAACCCACATACTTTTTATTAGAGATTATCTTCTTTGCCTTGAGTCCTACTGCATCCAATGTACATGAGGCATGAGTGGAACCAAATTTGTAAAGTTCGGCCAAAATAATAACATTATTGATGAAACATAAATTGTTTATCAGGTGTGAATAGGGCTGGCAAAATGGGCTGAACCCGTCGGGCTGGCCCTCCCCGTCCACCAAACAGGGCGGGCTGAGTTGATTTTTTCAACCCACCAGCCCGCCAAACCCGCCCCGCCAAACCCACCATCCCGTCGGGCTCGACCCGCCACGGGGCGGGCTAGCCCGCCAAGCCCCCCCTTTTTTTTAGGTTACCCAATTATTATGTAACTTCGTGCCCTAGATTTCTCTGCATGCAAGTGGCTTTTTCGCATTGTTGTGGACTGCTCATACAACACTTTGTTACTTGTTTTGATATTCTGTTTTACCTTGATATGATTTAAATTTTTATTATTATTTCTGGATTGAAAGATGCATATTTATATGTAGATTATTAAACATTGATCTTCTTGGTTTCATAAGCACATTAGGATTTTATGCAGATTTTTATATGCTTTTATGCAAAAAAAAAATATGTGTTTTTATGCAGAATTTAATTTTTTGTATTTTATTTTTATATTTTTTATATTTTTTTATTTTAGGCAGGCTGGCCCGTAGCCCGCCAACCCACTCATAAAACGGGCTGGGTTGTTCAATTCAACCCATTTTGTCAAAACGGGCCAGGGCGGGCCAACCCATTTTAGGCGGGCCGGGGCGGGTCGGGGCGGGCTGGCCCGTATTGCCAGCCCTAGGTGTGAAACATAAATTGATATTAATTTTGTAGAGATAAAAATATTCAAAGAATTTATGTCGAAAATTTTCGACGGAATTTGTTTTTCGTCGAAAATTATTAAAAGATTTTTCGACGGAATTTGATTCATTTTCCGTCGAAAAATTTCGACAGAATTTATTTTCTGTCGAAAAATATTAAAAGATTTTTCGACGGAATTTCATTCATTTTCCGTCGAAAAATTTCGACGGAATTTATTTTCCGTCGAAAAATATTAAAAGATTTTTCGACGGAACTTCATTCATTTTCCGTCGAAAAATTTCGACGGAATTTCATTCATTTTCCGTCGAAAAATTTCGACAGAATTTATTTTCCGTCGAAAAATATTAAAAGATTTATCGACGGAATTACATTCATTTTCCGTCGAAAATTTTCGACAGAATTTATTTTCCGTCGAAAATTAATACAAGATTTTTCGACGGAATGTCATTCATTTTCCGTCGAAAAATTTCGACGGACTTATTTTTCCGTCGAAATTTTCCACGGAATCTCTAATTCCGTCGAAAAATTTATTACCTACGAAGACTTATTCGACGGCTTCTTTTCCGTTGAAAATTCCGTCGAAAATGTCATTTTCGACGGAATTTTTATCATTTTCGACGGAATTTTTCCGTCGAAAAAAAAACATTTTCTAGTAGTGACACGCACAACATATTATGGGGAAGAACAAAAACAAATTATGGCACACAAAACGAATATCTATAACATAACACAGTAATTTTTCCTACGACATAACTTTTATAAAACTATATATATATATATATATATATATATATATATATATATATATATATGAGGTAGGATATTCTTATACCGGTGTAAAATTAGAAGTCTTACAATCTTGATCATTGATCCATTTGTATCCAATGACTCACGTTACTAAAAAAAATTGAGCCGTTAGATATAAATGTAATCAACGGATAAGATTGAGAGTGTAACTCACACTGGTGTAAAATGATCCTGACCCATATATATATATATATATATATATATATATATATATATATATATATATATATATAGAAGTAGGATCATTTGACACCTCATCTAAGAGCCATTAGATTAAAACAGATCACATGCTTATAAATCCGAGTCGTTGATTTTTTTTATCTAACGACTCTTAGATGAGGTGTCAAATTTGAAATTTGACACAGATGTAAAAGGATCCTACCTCGTGTGTGTATATATATATATATATGTGTGTGTGTGTCATGTACTAGTCTGAACTGTTTTTTAATCTTCGTTGAAGTAAGCAACTTGAATCTAGGTAGTTCTTGGGTTTCATGCTTGTTATATTTTGACTGATTGTGAAGAAAATCCTTCATTGCGAATTGTGGCGAATGGCCCAAAAAAATGCAGTATGCGCAAGAAAGATTAGCTTTATGACACTTGCAGTACATGTACATTAATAGAAACTCACAAAACGACATTAGAACTCTTGCAGAAACATTACAAACTTTTAAGACTAGGATTAGATAGGAACTTTCCACAAGGAAAGTCCCTTACCAAAAATGAGCGTATGCCGCTTTTAGCGACGAGCACACGGTATTCTTTAGTAAAAGGCGAAAGAATAGTTCGCTATGTGCTCACCGCACGGCTCCGTGTTTAACACTGTTTGCAAGTGTTTCTTCATATAATGCAATGATAGCTGGAGCTTCCTTCTATTGTCTGATGTGGGACTTACTTAGCAGCTACAAGCTCATCGAGAACACTGATATTGTTTAATATGCAATTAGTAATACTACTAATTATATATATATATATAGACCATATATTAGTAGTATTGTGGACATGTTCAAGCTAGTATTATATTTCTAATGCACAAACTGGATCGTAATGTACAAAGCAGTATCACCCATTACCACTGCCTTCATCAATTGTACATATATGGCTGGAGTGAAATGTTCAATTTTTGAGGAATGATACGTTTATAATTTCGTTTAATAAATTATACTAACAAAGGAAAGCCTTATATATGTAGGAGTAGGAGAGCAAGCACTACTTGTACAAACTTTATCTTCACAAACTCCAAGGATACTCGTTTGCACCGATCAAAAGAAGTTTGTTGTCTTAATGACTTACACGGGGCAGGGATGATAAATTACATGTACCATTACTGCACGTGAAATGAGCCTCCAACCAACCATCTCATAAATGTTCCTACTTCCTATGAAGCCGGTTAAAAAGAAGGATTTTATTAGTGTTATGTAACATAATGTAAGAAATGTTTCCAACTCTCACATTAAAAGGGAGAGAGAAAATGAAATGATGAAAGAGAAAGAAAAACATGTGAATCCCATATCTTTAATGTGTATGTAGGAAAAACTCTCACATCAAAAGAGAGAAAGAAAGTGGAATGATGAAAGAGAAAGAAAAACATGTGGACCCCATATTTTTAACGTGTGGGTAGGAAAATGAAGTTATATTATGTTAAATAATAAAGATAAAATCCTAAAAAGAATAGATCTTCTCTCATATAAATTTTATATGATTGAAATTTTTGAGAGTGAATCCTCTAATGTGAAAAAGTGGTCATATGGTCATGTTATTTGATCACAACCACTCATTTAAAATTTATATATTTTTCTCTCTCTTATTTTATCACCAATGAGTAGTTGTGATCAAATAACATAATCACATGACAACTTTTTAACATACTCCCAAAATTTTTATATCTATTTCTCTTCACACCTATTAAATAGGTAGAGTTAAATTATCACTAATAAAGAGAGAGATACAAAAAATTTTATATGACTAGATAATGTAAAATTTTAACATGAAAGTATTTATTTCCATCATCTCATAAATAATAGAAAAAAGACAAAAAAAAATTATAAACTAAAAAAAAAATATTATTAAATATGCCAAGCTTGTCTCTTAGCGCTAGAAACATTAGGATTCCCGGAAAATTAAAAGTGGTAATCTTATTTATTCACATTTGGCATAAGATTTTTAAATTTTTTTCGAGAACCTGAATTTTTTGGAATTTTATTTTGTATGTTAATTTTTTTGAAAATATCATCGGGTGATATTCTAGGATTTCTATGGCAAGAGAAATTTTAATACAATTAAACATAACATCAAGAAAATTAATCCAATATTCCTGAGAATATTTTTATCTACCAAACAACTTTTTGATAATATTCCCAAAAAACTCATTTTCTCATCATATTCCCATGATTTCCAGATAAAAAAAAATCTCTTCTACCAAATGCTCCCTGAGAGAAAGAGCCTTCTGGGTCCATAGGGCTTAAACAGAACATTTGTTTAAAATCTATTGAGTAACGTTATCCAAATATAAGTAAGTCTTCAATTTTGAGTAAGCTCTAAATTTACAAAAGGGAAAAGTGTTTCTTCTTTTAAATGACATAACTTATAATATTTCACTCTCACAAAGAGGTGAGACCCATACATTTATATTTTTTTGTCCACTTTCTCTCCTCCTTTATCTATCTCTTTCTCTCACTTAAAATGACATAATTTTATATCCTTTAAAATGATACACATTTTTTCCTTTCTAAAAAGACTTAACCAGAGCATACCAAAAAAAAAAAAAAAAGACTTAACTAGAGGAGTGTAAAGAAGAAAAGATTTCCTTAAGTAGGTTTCTGCTATGTGCCCCAGAAGAAAATTTAAAAATAGAAAGAACTAGTGAATTCAAGGACCAAAAAGTTCAAGATAAAGAGATAAAGAAAAAACATATTGGAAATAAAAAATACTAGATGTTTTTCTTTTGGGTTTAACTTTTCTCTAGTTATCGTAGAAAAATTGTTTGCCATACACTGTATTTTAGGGAGTTCATTTCAAAAATTATACTATGTGTTCATTGAAGTATATAGTGTGTGACAGATAATTTTTTTTGTAACAATTGCGCAAACGTTTTTAATTCTTTTTTTTTTTACACGTTTACAATCGTCATCTAACCACTTAAATACATTATATTATCAGCATTCATAAAAGGGTTTTATAAAAATTATGTTATAGGAAAAATGATTGTGTTATGTTATAGAGATTGGTTTTACATGCCGTATGTTTCTTTTTTTTTCCTTCAAAAGATGCGGGCCCCACAAAATGTTGTGTGTGTAGGAAATTTTTTGTGGTCATATTACATGATGAATGCAAACCCCTTCATAAAATATCCAAAAGAAGCTGAAATTATTCATGGGTTTTATAAAAGTTACGTTGTAGAAAAAATGATTGTGTTATGTTATAGAGATTCGTTTTGAGTGCCGTATGTTTTTTTTTTTTGCTTCAAAAGATGCAGGCCCCAGAAAATGTTGTGTGTGCAGGAAATTTTTTGTGGTCATGTTACATGATGAATGCAAACCCCTACATAAAATATCCAAAAGAAGCTGAAATTATTCATACGTGTCTATATAAAACCTTTTTTTTTTTTGGATATACCCAAGGGTTTTCCCCACCCTATATAGGATGAGACTAATCCCTTTCGTGGATTGAGAGGGCAAGGATTTCTCCGCTACCCACAAAGTGTGTTTACCAGGATTCGAACTCAAATCCTTTAGACTCACAGCCCGAATCCCTAGGACTCAGCACCAAGTCAACTGAGCCACACCTTATAAGTATACAAAACCATATTGAAATGAAGTAATTAATACAAAATTAAAAAAATACCTCGCAAACATGCAAAACTACAAATATTTCACACAGTTATGCACATGCACGAGTCATGACCATAATATGTAGGATAGCCACAAACAAATTTTTATACAATTGGATGATAACCATTCTATTTCCTAGCACTGTTTCTGAAAAGAAATAATTCTTTTCTATTTCTGTTCCTTAGAACATTTTTTGAAAAAAATGTGTTTGATAACATGTTTTATTTTTATTCTGAGAATAAAAATAGCGTTTGATAACACAACAAATAATATAATAAAAAATAATTCCTATTAAATATAAAAAAAATTTGGATCATCACTTTTCTTTCCATACGGTGTGGTTGTGGTGGTGGTGGGGCGGGGGGTGGCATGGTTTTGGTGGCCGCGGCGGTACGACGGTGATGGTGGTGGCAGTGACGTGATGATGATAGTGGTGGTGGTTGTGACGACAGTGGCTGCGGCGGTAGTGGTGGGGATGGTGGTTGGTGGCATTGGTGGCGACGATAATGGTAGCGGTGGCATGGTGGTGGTGGCTGTGATGGCATCACGGAGATGGTGGTGGTGGTGGCAGTGGTTGCGGCGGTGGAGGTGGTGGTAAGTGACAGTGATGGTGGTGGCTGTGACGATGGTGATGGTGGTGGTCGGTGGCGGGGACAGCGGTGTCGGTGGTGGCTGCAACAATGATAGTGGTGGGTTGGTGACAATGATGGTGATGGTAGCGGTGACGTTGTGGTGGTGGTAGTGGAGGTGGAGGTGATGACAGTTGCTGCGATAATGATGGTGGTGGGGATGGTGGCGGTGGTGGTTGTTGTGATGGCATCATGGAGATGGTGGTGGTGGCAGTGGCTGCAGCGATAGGTGGCAGTGGTGGTGGTGGCGGGGTGGTGTAATGGTGGCGATGGTGTCGGTGACAGTGGTGGTGATAGTGGTGGCGATGGTGGTGATGGCAGTGGCGTGGTGATGGCGATGGTGCGGTGGCGGCAGTGGTTGCGATGATGGTGGTGGTGGTTGAAGGCAGTAGTGGTGATGGTGGTGGTGGTTGCAGCGGTGGTAGTTGTGGTGGTGGTGATGGTGGCAGTGACATCGTGGTGGTGGGGGTGGTCACGACAACACTAGTGCTACGACTTCGACGACGATGGTGGTGGTGATCGTGTTGGGATGGTGGTGGTGGTGATGATGGTAGAGATGGAAAGTGATTAAGAGAGATAAGTGTTTCTCATTTTGTGCTCGGGAACAAAAAAAGAAATTTTCTAATTCTTTTTTCTGTTCCCCAGCACAAAAATTAATCCGGTTCATCCAGGGAACCAAAAAATAAACCGATTTTACCAAATGAGTTTTCTATCCATTTACGTTCCTAGGGACAGAAATTAAAAATAAAATTGATTCCGGAAATGTTGTCATGCACACCCAATTGAGAGAAAAGTGTGTTTCTCATTTTGTGTCAAGGAACAAAAAAAGAGATTTTTTTTATTCTTTTTTCTGTTCCACAGCCCAAAAATTAAATCGGTTCATTCCGAGAACAAAAAATTAAACCGATTTTAACAAACGAATTTCCTATCGATTTTTGTTCCCGGCAACAAAAATTAAAAAAAAAAAACCGATTACGGGAAGGTTGCCATGCACACATGCACACCCTAAGTGTGTGCATGACAATCTTCTCCAAATCAATTTTTTTCCAGGAACAAGAATGGATAAAAATAGTGTTTGACAAATCAATTTATTTTTTTGGTCTCGAGAATGAACCGGTTCAATTTCTATGCTAGAAAACAAAAAAAAGAATATTTTTTTTTTTACTTTTTTGTTGCTTCCATTACTACAATTATCACCACTATTACAATCATCACAACACGACCACCAACACCATCGTTGCTGTTATCATATCACCACTATACCACAACCACCACTATATCATAAGATAAGGAAAGTGATAAGCAACACATGCCCCATGTGATAAGCAACACATGCCCCATCACTTACTGTGCCACCCTCATCACCATCTGCAACAACTTATTCTCTGCTTAGAGGATCTGTGTAAGAACCCGCACCGCTAATTAAGGTAATTAGCGAATTAATTATGATAATTAGGAAATAATTCCATAATTGACCCTAATAATTATTAATGGGCTTAGATAATTATATTGAGTGAGTAAAAATGCTGAAAGTCGCTTTTCGGAAGAAAAGCGCAGATACCGGTTCTGCTACTCGGTATAAATGCGTACCGGGAAAGTATCCCGGAAAATTATAACGAATGCATGATAATTACTAGAATATTATGTAGGACATGTAAAACAAGTTTCAAGTCAAAATGACGTAATCTGATGCCAGAACTGATACTGGCTATGGAAAAGCGCGTACCAGAAAGGTGCTCCGAAAAATAAATAAAAAATATGACAAATCTTAGAAAAATGCGTAGGTCTAGAATCCGAAGTTTGGGATCAATATCTTTTACTTTGCGATTAAGGCTAATACTGCGCGGTTAGTGCTTGGGCCTATAAATAGACCCACTTAGCACACAACCCTAGGCAGCCACTATTTTCCTACGTGAGTTTTTCCCTGCAGCTTTGAGGCAGCCCCCTTGCACCTCCATTCTTGGTGTTTCCTTGCTTTCTTCTTCTTCTCTTCTTCTTTCTTCACCATTCCTCCTTCCAAGCAACTAGAGTGTGTCTTGGGTGAGGGTGGTGCAACCTTTTCTGAGTTGAGAAGGCTGTGTGTGTGAGGTTAGTGAGCTGAACTTGAAGCTTTAGTGATGGCTACCTTGTGGTAGTCATTGTAAGCTTCAAAGTGCCTTCTTGTGGTGCAAGAACCCACCTTGAAGTGCCATTTTCGTGCTCATACTTAGGCTGAGATTGAAGTGTCTTGAGAGGGCTCCAAGGGCACAACTTGCCTCTGTTTTGAACTTTGGTAAGTTACCTCACTATGATCATGAGTCTATGATGCTTAAAGTTGATGTCTTGGCCATGTTTAATGAGTAAACAAGAGGGTATAAGAAATACGAACCTAAAATGAACCAAAGATGCATGCTTTAACGTGTTGAAGTGTTAAAAATGGAACCTTGGAAGGATATCTTCGCGAAATGCAGAAACTGCATTCTGTCGCGAAATATTCGGATATTTCGAGTGAGATATCCGGATATTGAATATCCTGATATCTCGAGTGAGATATCCGGATATGGGATATCCTGATATCTCGAGTGAGATATCCGGATATGGGATATCCTGATATCTCGAGTGAGATATCCGGATATGGGATATCCTGATATCTCGAGTGAGATATCCGGATATGGGATATCCTGATATCTCGAGTGAGATATCCGGATATGGGATATCCTGATATTCTGAGGGAGATATCCGGATATTGGATATCCTGATATTTCGAGTGAGATATCCTGATATGGGATATCCTGATATCTCGAGTGAGATATCCGGATATGGGATATCCTGATATCTCGAGTGAGATATCCGGATATGGGATATCCTGATATTCTGAGGGAGATATCCGGATATTGGATATCCTGATATTTCGAGTGAGATATCCTGATATGGGATATCCTGATATCTCGAGTGAGATATCCGGATATGGGATATCCTGATATTCTGAGGGAGATATCCGGATATTGGATATCCTGATATTTCGAGTGAGATATCCTGATATGTGATATCCTGATATTTCGAGTGAGATATCCTGATACGGGATATCCTGATATTTCTAATGAGATATCCGGATATCCTGGGATTTCGTAGGTAGCTGTGCTGTGTGAACAGTAAGCTATTGGGGGTTTGTGGACCCTAGATTAAGGAAGTTGAACTTCTGTAATTAATAAACTAAGTCAGAATCACATGATTAAGGGCTTATGGCTTTGTTGAAAGCCTTGAGACGTAAAACGTAAAAGAAAGGCGTAGTCTTTAAGTTGTATGCTTGTGATGCATGATTATTAATGTATTATTGGTCCATATCAGATTGTGATACTGATGTTGTGGACTTGTGAGTGGTTGGACTCTTGGCTTGGATAGCTAGCTTGCAAGGTAAGCTTTCGTGTCCTCGGTTTAGCCATTTTGATGTTCCACCATGTCCCATGGGGATGGGTTTATGCATGCTGTGTTACATGCTTTGATTATTTTGGAAATGCTGTTGAGCTGTTTATATGTAATGAGCATTATGATATGCATGTGGTGTCCACCTAGACGGCAATCCTGAGTATGTAGTACATACAAGATGGAGAAGCATGTGGGTGAGGTGCAGGTAGTATCCATGTACTCATGTAGGCATAGACGTATTCCTACATTTCTCTGGCCAGTAGATTTGAAAGCACACATGACATGATTAATTGCTGCATCGCATGATTTTAGAACTTATACTGTAATACTGTTTTTAGAACTTATATTACACATGTAAGTGAGCTTGGGGTGGAGACTCCTTGAGGACCCCTTGTCTTACTGAGATTTCTTGTTAGAGATCTCACCCCACGTTTGGGGACGCTTATTTCAGGATCAGGTAATGTTGAGGGCTCAGGTGGCAGGAGGCCAGAGCTGAGCTGATTGATGATGTGCTGGATTTACTGCTATGTTTTCCGACTGTTGTTTATGTTTTCTGCTGAGCTTATGTTATGACTGTTATTGGGCATTGTCGCCTTATTTGGTGAGCATGGGGTTTGTCCATGCCACATGGTTTGACTATTGTCTTTTGGTTTAATGTTGTAATTAAAGTATCAGGATTTTGACCCAGGCTACTTGTGTAGACCTGTGGCTTTAGATACTCACTTATATTTATGTACGAGGTATTCAGTTAGTTGTCTTGCAATTTACATACAGGCAGTATTTTTATGAAAATGATTAAGTAATCAAGTTGGCTAAGTTAATGACGTCATAATCGAATTAAAGAAAAAGTTATTCCGCATTTTTATTAAGCGTGGCTTAATACGATAGTGTGTTAACAGACCGGGTTAACACGGGCTGTTACAATCTGCACTGAAATGGGTTGCCAAATACAATCCCATTCACAAAGAAGAATCAGAGAACAATCACTTTCAGACTCAGGCACGCTGCGTGGTTGATCCTTCTGTCCTAGATAAGAGGTTCGAAGAAGCCCTTCAACTTTGCAGCTGCTAGTGTAGTTGTTCCATGTTTTTCTTTCAATAGACTAGTACCTGCTTTCATTTTGTTATTTTTCCTCTGTCCTTTTCTTTTTCCTTGGAAAAAAGGTTGTAAATTTCATGAACTTGTAATTATGTTGTTTATAAAGAGTTTAATATCCTAACATTTACAGAAAATTACCAGATAACAAATTGCCTAGCTGTTACCGTAATCTCAAACTTCTGCATCTATTTGCGTCAATGCCACAACAAGCATATATTACGGGGCTTACATTTATAATTTAACATGAACACAAAAAGTTTCCTATACCCACAACATTTTGTGGGGCGTGCATATTTTGAAGAAGAACAAAAAAAAATTATGCCACGCAAAACGAATCTCTATAACATACGAGAGTAACTTTACTTATGACATAACTTTTATAAAACTATATATATATATATATATATATATATATATATATATATATATATATGGTAGGATATTCTTATACCGGTGTAAAAAATAGAAATCTTACACTCAATCTTGATCATTGATCCACTTGTATTCAATGGCTCACATTATTACAAAATTTGAGCTGTTAGATATAAATGTAACAACGGATAAGATTAAGAGTGTAATTTATACTGGTATAAAATGATCCTGACCCATATATATATATAGATAGGATCATTTTTGACACCTCATCTAAGAGCCATTAGATAAAAAAGAACAATGGTGTCACATTCTTACAAATCAGAGTCGTTGATCTTTTTTGATCTAACGGCTCTAAAGGATCCTACCTTATATATATATATATATATATATATATATATATTGGTCATGTACTAGTCTGAACTGTTTTTTAATCTTCGTTGAAGTAAGCAACTTGAATCTAGGTAGTTCTTGGGTTTTTCATGCTTGTTATATTTTGACTGATTGTGAAGAAAATCCTTCATTGCGAATTGTGGCTTGCAGAAGGACTTTTTTACCCTGTAAAGTTGAACTTACTCTATTCAATTACATACCAATTTAATTCAATGATTTATCATAAGGAAATATTATTTTCATCACCCTCTACCAAGTATGCCAAATTTATGCTGCCTGATGATTCCTACAAATTTATGCCAAATACAATGAACAAAGAATGGCCCAAAAAAATGCAGTATGCACAAGAAAGATTAGCTTTATGACACTTGCAGTACATGTGCATTAGAAACTCACAAAACGACATTAGAACTCTTGCAGAAACATTAGAAATTTTAAGACTAGAATTAGATAGGAACTTCCCACAAGGAAAGTCCCTTACCAAAAATGAGCGTATGCCGCTTATAGCGACGAGCACACGGTATTCTTTAGTAAAAGGCGAAAGAATAGTTCGCTATGTGCTTGATATGCATTCATCATATAGATATTTCAGAGTAAAAAGAATAAGGATTTGACAGTAATTCAGTAATAAAGGTTATTATTTTTAATGAATTATTAACAATCCATGTTCAGACACACTTTCACTGATTTTTCTATATTTTTATAGGTTAAGAGGTGAAGAAATTCAAAATTTGAAAAACAAAGAAGGGAAGACCGCGCGAGAGATCGAATAAGGCGCCAGAGGATCACACCACTATTGAATTCAGAATTTGAATTCAAAATTTGAATTCAAATCTGATTTAATTTAATATTTCCGTTATACGTTTTTGTAATAAAGTGTAATTTAATTCTTCCGTTATGTAATAAGTGTGATTTAATCCTAACGTTATCAGAGGGATATTTTCGTAATCTGCACGGAAACCCTAATTGGCTGCTATTTGAAGGGGTCCCCTCCACACATTCAGCGGATGCTACACTCCACTCCTCACAATTCAGATTTCTTCAGAGGAGAATTCAGAGTTCTTCGAGTTCTTCAAAGTTCTTCTAGTTCTTCTTCTTTTTCTTTTCAATTTATGTTTTATTTTTGTAGATCAGTCATGACCATGGTTGGCTAGATCTATTTTTATTGTGGTAAGGGTCACAACCCTTGATGTGAACCCCTTGTAATTTGGATCAGGTTTATGTTTATTTATCTAATTGCATTTATTTTCCTTTGCTCTTCATCTATAATTCTTTTAGATCTGATCATTCTAATGGGATTGCGAGGGTTAGGGTTCGCAATAGGGATATTGGGATCCTAATTCCTGACAAGAAGGAAAGTAACTGTTCATGTATGCACTAGGGATAGGCTACATGAACCGCAAACGTGAAAGATTCATCGAGTTATACGTTTAACCTAAAAAGGAATTACTAAGAGATTAGGGTTCTAATAGGG
>JAVKPL010001170.1:0-16350 GCA_032173675.1 Gastrolobium villosum | reverse complement strand
CTATCTAATTCAGCCCCTGATGGTATAATCAGCATGGATTTGGCGAAAGGTAGTATCTTGAATGAAGAAATGAGAAGAAAGACTCAAGCTTCATCTTCTAAGCTAGAAGTCTTAGATACAGAAAGAAGGGGGAGAAGTAAAAGCCGAGGTCCGAAGAATAAAGAAAGAGGAAGAATCAAGTCTAACAAGTTTGCCAATGTTGAGTGTCACTATTGTGGTTTGAAAGGACATATAAAGAAGTATTGTTGGAAAATGAAGAAAGATGATAAATAAGGGAAAATGAAAGATAACAAGAATGATGAAGGTGGTAAAGATGATGGAGTTGCTACTTCCACTTCAGATTTTCTCCTTGTTTATGATTGTGATGCTGTTAATCTTTTATGTCATGAGACCAGCTGGGTGATAGATAGCGGTGCATCTATTCATGCTACATCTCGCAGGGATTTCTTTACATCTTACAAATCTGGTGATTTTGGATTTGTCAAGATGGGCAATGATGGCTTGTCCAATGTAATTGGTGTTGGAGATGTGTGCTTGGAGACCAGCAATAGCACAAGGTTAGTTTTGCATAATGTTAAACATATTCCTGATATTCGTTTGAATTTGATCTCTACAGGAAAACTTGATGATGAGGGATATTGCAACACCTTCAATGATGGTCAGTGGAAGCTCACTAAAGGCTCCATGATTGTGGCTAGAGGCAAGAAATGTTCATCCTTGTATGTTACACATGCAAAGATCTCTACAGAGAAAATTAATGTTGTAAAAGATGAAGATACAATGGAGTTATGGCACAAGAGGCTTAGTCACATTAGTGAAAAGGGCTTGACAATGTTAGCCAGTAAGGAGCAACTTCCCGGATTGAAGAAGGCACCATTGAAGAAGTGTTCTCATTGCTTAGCAGGAAAGCAAAACAGAGTTGCATTCAAAAGTTCCATCCTTCAAGAATGCCTAGTACACTTGACTTGGTATATTCTGATGTTTGTGGTCCTATGAAAACAAAAACGCTTGGTGGTGCTCTTTATTTTGTTACCTTCATAGATGATCATTCAAGGAAGATATGGGTTTACACCTTGAAGACAAAAGATCAAGTGTTAGATGTGTTTAAGGAGTTTCAGGCCTCAGTTGAGAGACAAACTGGGAAGAAGTTGAAGTGCATCAGAACAGATAATGGAGGAGAGTATACAGGTCCTTTTGATTACTATTGCAGACAACAGGGCATCCGACATCAAAAGACGCCTCCTAAGACACCTCAATTGAATGGTCTTGCAGAGAGGATGAACAGGACATTGGTTGAGAGAGTCAGATGCTTACTCTCACAATCACAATTGCCTATGTCATTTTGGGGTGAGGCTTTGAGCACTGTTGTTCATGTTTTAAATCTCACACCATGTGTTCCTTTGCAGTTTGATGTTCCAGATAAAGTCTGGACATGCAGGAATCCTTCTTATGATCACTTACGTGTATTTGGGTGCAAGGCTTTTGTGCATATCCCAAAAGATGAAAGATCTAAGCTTGATGTGAAAACACGACAATGTGTCTTTATTGGTTATGGACATGATGAGTTTGGCTACAGGTTCTATGATCCAGTAGAGAAGAAGCTTGTAAGAAGTAGAGATGTTGTGTTTATGGAAGATCAGACTATACGGGATATTGAGAAATCAGATATTGCAGTTCCTGAGAGTAATCATGATTTAATTGACATGGATCCACCTCCTGTTACAGGTGATCCACCACAGGTTGAAGAAGAACATGGTGCAGGTGATTTAGATGACACAGATGTTCCACTACCAGTGGAGAATCATGATATTGTTGATGAGCAGTTCCCTCTGCCAGAGACTCCCACAGATGCTACTTCAGATGTTGCACCTAGGAGATCTACTAGAGACCGAGCACCTTCCACCAGGTATCCTGCAAGTGAGTATGTGTTGTTGACTGATTCAGGGGAACCAGAATGCTTTGAAGAAGCTATGGAAGATGAGCTCAAGAGAAAGTGGATTGAAGCCATGCAAGAAGAGATGCATTCATTGCATGAGAACCATACATATGAGTTGGTAAAGCTACCTAAAGGTAAATGAGAGCTCTGAAAAATAAGTGGGTGTATAGGGTGAAGCAAGATGAAGTTACTTCACAGCCCAGGTATAAAGCAAGATTGGTTGTCAAAGGGTTCAGTCAGAAGCAAGACATTGACTTCAATGAGATTTTTTCTCCTGTTGTGAAAATGTCATCCATTCGAGTGGTTCTAGGCGTAGCTGCTAGCCTAGACTTAGAGATTGAGCAAATGGATGTTAAGACAGCTTTTCTCCATGGTAATTTGGAAGAGGAGATTTATATGGATCAGCCAGAGGGTTTCATAGTGAAAGGAAAGGAAGATTATGTTTGCAAATTGAAGAAAAGTCTTTATGGCTTGAAGCAAGCACCAAGACAATGGTATAAGAAGTTTGAGTCTGTTATGGGGGAGCAAGGCTACCAAAAGACTAACTCTGATCATTGTGTATTCTTTCAAAAATTCTCTGATGATGATTTTGTCATTTTGTTGCTCTATGTTGATGACATGTTGATTGTTGGCAGAAATTCTTCAAGAATTGGCACATTGAAGAAGCAACTGAGTGAGTACTTCGCTATGAAGGATTTAGGGTCAGCAAAGAAGATTCTTGGCATTCGAATTCATCGAGACAGAAATGATAAGAAGTTGTACTTATCGCAAGAGCAATATATCAAGAAGGTTCTTGATAGATTCAGTATGAGTAATGCTAAAGTGGTTAGTAAACCTTTTGCTACCCACTTTAAGCTAAGTGCTCAACATAGCCCTTCTAATGATATAGAGAAGGAAGATATGGCTAGAGTGCCATATGCCTCAGCAGTAGGAAGTTTGATGTATGCTATGGTTTGCACTAGACCTGACATAGCTCATGCAGTTGGCGTTGTTAGTAGATTTCTTTCTAATCCAGGAAAGGAGCATTGGAATGCGGTTAAATGGATTATGAGATATCTTCGTGGCAGTTCCAATTTGAGTCTCAGATTTGGAAATGGCAAGCCTGAGCTTGTTGGTTACACAGATTCAGATATGGCAGGTCATGTTGATACTCGCAAGTCTACTTCTGGGTATATGATTACATTTGCAGGTGGTGCGGTTTCTTGGCAATCAAGGTTACAGAAGTGCATTGCACTTTCCACTACAGAGGCAGAGTTCATTGCAGCAACCGAAGCTTGTAAAGAGTTGCTATGGATGAAGAAGTTTTTAAAAGAGATTGGCTTCACTCAAAAGAGATATGTCTTACTTTGTGACAACCAAAGCGTCATACACCTAGCCAAGAACTCTACCTTCCATCAAAGATCCAAACATATTGATGTAAGGTATCATTGGATAAGAGATGTGCTAGAAGCTAAAGAAGTGGAGCTTGATAAAGTGCACACCGATGACAATGGTTCAGATATGATGACAAAGGCACTTCCTAGAGAGAAGTTTGAATTTTGTCGGCTTGTTGCCGGCATGGATTCCACTTGATGATTGCTGTTTGTAATCTCCCTCATTGGACTGGAGGGGGAGATTTGTTGGGCCTTTACAAATTAAAAGCCCAAATGTCCAGCCCAATAAGGAATAAAATCTAGGGTTCCTTTTGTGTAGTATGTTGAGCAGCCATTTGTGTGTGAGGAGAGCATTTTTGAAGAGAAGAAACAAGGGAGAGATCAGCCACCAATTTCGTAGGTGAAGAGTGGGAGGAGCAGGGTCTGAAGATTCTGTGATATCTCATTCGTTTGTGGTCCGATTGAGCTGAAATTTTTTCAGCACCTTCCCAACTCATGTATCTTCATATCTACCGGTCAGAATCTTGATCGGAGGTCTGCATCATCAGCAGAAAATTTAAAACCGAACTGATTGTGTGCAGAGTTCTGCAGAAGGCAGCAAGGTTGCGAGATTCATCTCTCCCAAATGAACCGTTGATCTGATCTGAAATTTTGGTACAAGGTTTACAACATACTGTACTAGACTTTGACTGTTCAGTTTTGCGATTGGAGCTGTCAAGAGGGAATTATTCAGCTGCAAACAGAGGCCATCGTTTTTCTGCTCTGTTCTGGGCAGTGAAGTTCAGAGAGAGATTTCTCTTTGGTCTACCGTTCAAGATGTTCCTCTCTTTTTGCTCTTTAATCTGACCGTTGCGATTTGGGAGTAGACGCTTCTGTTATTTTAGATTAATTTCGGACAGAAGCTTGGTCATATATGTATGTCTCTTGCATCTTTTGGTACAACTAGTTGTGAAGTTGTTTTGATGGTGTTATAGCTGATTGTAATTACTTTGGAACCATTTGTAATCTCACTTTGTTGATAGTGGAGAATTTGGGCGGACTCCGAAATCGGTCCCGTGGTTTTTACTCCTCACATTGAGGAGGTTTTCCACGTTAAAATTGACTTGTGTTGCTTGGTGTTTTTGGTTCATGCATAATTGTCATTAGAACATTTATTTTGCTTGTTGGAAACCATTCTAAACAGGTCCTGGAAGGGGAAATTGGTGTTTATTTCCCAACACTACAGTAGTACCAAAGATTTATTCCAAATAATTAGCTTTGCTCGTCATTTTATTGTTTTGTATGGAAAGGTAAGTGAAATCACGAAGGGCTAATCTTGGCTCCAACAGTAGAGAATCTTTTTGTAACCTTCTTTATAATTGAGTATATCACATAAATTATTAATTTTTATTTTAAATAAGAGAATAAGAATTATAATAGAATTCGAAAATGCAGTGGATAAGAATTAAGGCATATGATAAAATATTCTTCAAATTTGATTGTACAGAAATCAAGTTTATTATTACATGTGAAATACATCATAATCTAAACTGAAAAGAAATATATATATATATATATATATATATATATATATATATATATTTATTCTATAAGTTGCTCTACTGAGTTCCGTATAATCTTCAAAGTCTTTAACCATAATGCTTTATCTTATTCCAACTCTACACATACGGGCATGCTTACTCTTTAGAAGGGTTAGCATAAAATAAATAACGTGAGATAAATCTCAATAATATTGGGATTTTCGAACTATAACAAATCCAGCCATTTTAGTGAAAAATATTATTTTCTAAAATGTTTATAATAAGAAAATAATATCATGAATAATAAATATAAACCCAGATCTTTGTGAGTTCTACTCAAACCTTTGTGGGTTCTTCATACAAACATAATCAAATCTTTGTGCGTTTCTGCATACAAACATATAAAAGAACGTGCAGTCTTTAACTGAAATGACTAATGCTCAAATTTTGTGAGCGCCCAAATTCTGTGAGTTTTGTATGTGAAATGTCCTGTATGCGGAGCTCAAGCCATGATTAGACGTCCCTTATCCTATAACCATTCTGATCCCCTTATGGGTCAGTCATATCAGAATCATTCAGTAAAATATTACATATGTCGTTAATATCCAGTTGATACCAAAGGAATTCCTTAATTCTATAGTCTTAAGTCAAAATCATTCTTATAACTAATATGAATAAATTCATTAACTTAATCCACAAACTCAAACATAACTGATAAATCAAAAGAATAGAAGAGATTCAGAAGAAAATATTTAAACAGACTAACGATATATTCACGGCTTTTAAAGAAATAACTTTAAAATACTAACTTTAAATATAAAATAGATGGCTTACCAAATATATATATATATATATATATATATATATATATATATATATATATATATATATATATATATATATAATATGAAGAAGAATTAAAGTAGGAGAATAAGATTTTACTCCCAATATTATCTTTATTTTTATTTTCTTCACTTTTTTCTTCCTGTCTATTACTCTTTCTCCTTCATCTGGCTATTTTTTCTTAATATTATGTATTTTCTCCCCTTCTCTTTCCTTTCTTCTTTTCTTCTTTCTCCTCTCTTTTCTCTGTCTCTCTCTCGATTTCGTCTCTCTCTCTCAAGATTATATTTGATCTCTTTAGGTATGAAAAATAAGAAACCCACGTTTGGTTGACAAAAAATAAAAAGTTGCTTTACTTTATTTATTGCATGCAACTTTGTGTACTTTCTTCTCACTCTCTCTCAATTTTGGTACCTTTCTTTGTGATTGTGTGTTTCCCATTGTGTTCTTCATCTGTGTGTCAATGATATATATATATATATATATATATATATATATATATATATATATATATATATATATATATATATATATATATATATATATATATATATATCAACCTCAACCATTTTACCAGTTGTAGGGGTTATTTTGGTAAAATAACCTCACATTCCCACTAAAATTTAACAATCAACCAAACACACACTCAATAATTTTAACCATAAATTCCCAAGAAAATTTGGTCATACCAAACACCTTAATTTTTTATTTTTTACTATTTTAAAATTATAAATAAATAAAAATTTCTCTTCTACCCACATTCAACTTCTTGCTTTCCTTTCTTTCTTCTCACTCTCTCTCAATTTCTACCTTTCTTTATTGTGTGTTTCCCTTTCTTCATCTGTGTCAGATATATATATATATATATATGATAAATATGCTGACTTGTAATTATTACATATAATTAGATTTTAACAAAACTAACTGAAATTTAATGAAAGTGTAACTAAGTAATAATTAAACAGATAAAAAAAATCTTAGATATTTTTATCTCTTTGACTTGCAGGGTGTCTGCATGTATCCCTGATATTTTTCTTTTTTATAACATGATACTACTTGTGCCATCTCACGACACATCACAGCGCCACCAGATGCGCTAACTAATTATTATATGGCGCTACAAGTGCCAAGTTGCAACACATTATGGGGCTTTACGGCCAATCTTAGAAAAGCGCCACATTATTATCATTATTATTATTTATTTATTTTGGTGAAAATTATTATTATTATTTTCTTTTCATTTAAATATTACACTTCCCAACTATTTTGACCCTCAGCTGGCTTGTACATGTCGGAAGGGAAGGAATTCCTATAGTGCTTGGGCCAGCTATTTCTATCCTATTAATTTTGGATTAAGGAACGCCCCAACAAATGAATGGGCTGTACCCATATTAGATATCTTTCTACATTAATTTCGAAAAAAAAAAATTACAAAAAAAATTAAACAATATCGTAAAAAGTTTACACTAATAATACATTAAACATGATTCTTTTAATAATAATAGGGGAATTTTATACTTACTTTCATTTTAGTGTTACTACTTTTATTACATACTACTCTTATTACATAAATGGTTACCCTTGGATCAATTTGAAATTTGCGGCAATTAATTTTTTTACTTTTTAACCGTTAATTTCAAATTGACCAACAGTAACTAATCAGATAATAAAAATAGTAAGATTAAAATAATGGTAAGTATAACCATCCCCTAATAATAATAATAATAATATTAACACTTTTTAAGTTCAATAAATAATTAAGTTCTATGCAATAATTTATAACCTTTATAACTAGTAGAGAGCAATGTTTTAAAAGTTTAAAACCTCATCCCGCCTCCCGGGTTAACCTGGGTCAACCCTAACCCCTGCCCCACGAGGGTTGAGATTACAAGTTGGACCCTATATGCACATCAATCCCTCCGACTCTCAAAATCTGGCCGAGTTTCAGTGACTCCCGGGTCAGAGAAGTCAAAGGGGGTCACTGCATGTTTTTTTTAAAAGAAAATTCCATAAAATAACGTCATTTTATTAAAAAAATAAAAATAAAAATAAAAAATGCTTCCAAACCTAAATCTAATTGTTCTCTTCTCTCCTGGCGACCTAGACTTGTGGTATCTTAATACTTTGGTATCATTAGAATATGAGTTTTGTATTTTGGTATCTTGATACTTTAATTAAGTTGTGTAATATTGACTTGTGGTTGTAATTGGTGAATTATGTTAAGTATATTTTGAATCTTTGATTATTGGTATTTGTTTTTTTAATATTTTCATATAGGATATATATTTATATTTTTTAATAAATAAAACTGGGTCAGCGTAATAACCCCGTGATCCCCCGGTTGAACCCGTGACTCCCTAGTTAAACCCGTGACCCCCTGACCTCGGCTGAGTCTATCGTCGGGCTGAATTTTTAAACACTGGTAGAGAGCGAATAGTATTTGGGTAATTTGTAGATTGAAAATATTGTATTTCAATATTCATTAGTAAAAGCAGAGGAAAAATAAATGAAAAAAGTATATGGGTTTATCATCAATCATTTAACATGACCACAAAATTTTTCCTACACACACAACATTTTGTGGGGCCCACAGCAAAAAAAAAAAAACACCGACACGTAAAATGAATCTCTATAACATAACACAATCACTTTTCTTAAAAAATAACTCTTATAAAACTCTAAGTATATATAAGTGCTAATAATGGTTTAAGTGAGTCTCATGCAGAGGTAGAAAAAAAATTCTCCTGCTGATCTATCTATTTGTGTGCTGGACTATTTTATTTTTTTATTTTTTTCAAACAGGTGAGTTCACAAAGGTATTTGAGGGTGAGTTTCCTGCATCTGGAGACTAATTGCATCCGTGGTAGTGTAAATTTCCCTTCAAAGCTTATAAAGTTACGCTTTTTCCCCTTTAAAACTAAGAAACACCTCGAGTTATTAAAAAAAAAAAAACACCTTGAACGTCAGCTAAAGTAAATTTTATAAAACCATTATAATATGAGTTTTATAAGAGTTATGTTGTAGGAAAAGTATTTATGTTATATTATACAGATTCGTTTTGCGTGGCAGAATTTATTTATTTTTTGCTATGGAGCTCACAAAATGTTATAAGTGTAGAAATTTTTTCCTGATCATGTTAAGTTATAGATAATAAACCCTTATAATATATGCATTAAGATTTAAAATTCTTAAAATCTTATTTTAGATTACACTTTTATGTTCTTACATTGGTAAAGTAAATGAGCAAAATGTAAAACAAGTTTAAAGCATTTTATAATGGGATTTACTAATCTCAATGTTATACGAGATAATACTCTCATGTGAATGAGATAAATATAAGAGGTTCACAATTAAAAAAAAAAAAATTGACACAAAATTCTATGAATATATGACATATAATTTTTTTATGCAACATGATACTATTATTTTCCTTTTATAATTTGTTCTCCCAATTTGCCCCTTCCATTCAGAATTTATAATTCCCAGAAGTTAGACCAATTTGTTCCTCATTTCTCACATATTCTTCCATCTAATTTATGTTTTATTATTGCTAATTATGAATATTATCAAGATAACGGAAGTCATATTTGATCAAATATAGATCGTGAACAATTTTTTTAACAATTGTTGTTAGCTTTTTTGCATTAATTGTTGGCTACTAATTACTAATTTCTATTTTTATTACTATAAAACCTTATAAAGTGCAATCTTTTTGCTGTAGCATGAACTTCGAAAACTGAAAATTTTCAAATGGCGACTTGCTCATTTTTAAGTTCATTGAGCTGCTTCACAAGTGCATCCAACTGCTTATGGGAGCTCCCATCCTTCTTTATGGCACCCAAGGCTGCGTCTCTCAACTCTTCAGCTCGCACCCTCTCTTTAGTCCTTCCCAGAGACTCCTCTATCCTCTTAGCCAGCTCGCTCGGTTCTGGAACCTTCTCGGTCCCTTCTGCGGCTCGAACCGCAACGCCCAGCTGGTCCACAAGCAACTTCGAGTTCGTGAACTGATCCGCACCCATTGGCCACGTCAGCATCACCACCCCAGAAGCCAACCCTTCAAGCACCGAGTTCCACCCACAGTGAGTCAAGAACGCTCCCACAGCGCGGTGACTCAGTATAACTAGTTGCGGGGCCCACCCTTCGATTATAAATCCCCTGCCCCGCACCCGATCCACGAACTCACTCGGTATCGCACCTTGGTCCAGTGCCACATGTCGCTCATCGGGACCCCTTACTGATAATATGAAGTGGACCCCACTTAGCTCTAAGCCACGTGTTAGCACGTCCATCTGTGCGCTCGTGAGAAAGGTGCGGCTCCCAAAGCAGACGTAAACCACCGAACCGTTCGGTTTCGAGTCCAGCCAGTTCACGAGGTCGTGGCACGAGACGGTAATGGACCCGCCTCGGTCTGCTTCCGGTCCGGTCGAGCCATCCTCAAGAGGCAAAACCGGACCCACAGCCCACACTCTTCCGTGGCCCAATTCTTTCTTCACGTGGTCCAGATAAACTCGTTCTAACTCGGTGAACGTGTTGAACACGACGCCCCAAGCGTCGAGGTTTAAGAGCATGTTTTCCCTGTGAAATTCCCATTCTGGTCCACCTCTCTTGTTCTCCTTGAAATGGTGGCTAATCTGCCACCAGGGATAAACTGGGGAATTCGGTAGATTGGGGAATGAAACGACAGAGTTGGGATCTTCAGGGTTGTCGTTTTGCGGCAGGTCGCGCCAGAGGGAGAAGGAAATAGAGAGGCCGAACGCACCGGAGGGGGAGAAAATCATACGCGGCACGTGGAGATCACGTGCGAGGTTGTGGGTCCAACCTAGGAAGAAATCGGACAAGATGGCGGAGGGAGGTAGTTGGTGGGCCCGTGCCCACTCGACGAGGATCGGGTAGTGTTGGTGGCGCATGAAGGTGACCATGGCCACGAGCCTGTTTTGGTTCGGGTTCGGGAACTGAGGGGCAGGAAGAAGGAGGGTTTGGAGAAGAGGGGAATAGTTGGTTGGGACTAAGGGTTGGGTAGAAGGGGTGACCAAAACGGTGACGTGTACGCCGCGAGAGACTATTCTTTTAGCGAGGTCGAGGAGAGGGATCACGTGACCGGAAGATGGGAAGGGATAGGCGAGGACGTGGGTTTCTGTTGTGGGCATGTTTGGATTTGGGTATGTGTGTCCCTTTCTTGCAATTGAATGGAATTGGATGAATGCACAGTGGGCAAAGAAGGCTTCCGAGTTATAAAGGAAAGTTGGAGAAAGAAGGATACGTTGGCAAACTAGTTGCGGTTGAGTACTGTTTTTCATTTTCTCCAAGGTTTAGCGTCACTAGTGACGACATCACTGAGGCAGAGGATAAGGGCATCTGGTTCGATTTTTGAGCGTTGCCGAATTTCAACGTTTTTAAATATTTCTGCGTTCCGATTGCCGCTGGTAATAAAAAATATTATTATTATTATTATTATTTTTGGAAATATTTTTATCTTTTTAATTGACACAACTTACATTCTTTTACTCTCGTAGAGAAGTGGGATTCACACCTTTTTTTTATGGTTAATACTCTCTTCTCCTTTATCTATCTCTTTCTCTCTTTTAAAATTACATAACTTTACATCATTTTTCTTGTTCTTATCAGTCAACTGTTGTTTAGTTATTATTATTATTTTATTTGGTTATTAATGTCCGAGTTGTAGCATTTGGCCCACTTTGTCTAATGATGCACGACAGACAATGCTAGGAAACAAACGGCTGGGATTAATGTTAATTGATGCTACAGAAAACATTCATTTGCTGATCACTGTGCCGAATCCTATGCAAGTTAATCACTATTTTCTTTTTTTGGAAGTAGTTAATCACTATTGTCAGTTACAGATATATAGACCCATTACTTTGATACTATGATGCACACCAATCCAACACTTTCCCATATTTGGACATTGCCCAACACAACAATAGTGTTACAAAGACTCAAAAATGGTTCAAATCTCATGTTATATTATGTTTAATTTTAATTATTAATTTCATTGAATTACTATTATTATTTTATTATATTTTAATATAAATATTTATAATATCTTTTTTTTTTTTGCAAAAATAATAAATATTATAAATTTAAATTTATTTTTTTAAATTACTGAATATTATATGTAATATAAATTAAAAATATTATTTAATATTAAAATATATTCTAATATATTCTAATATATTAAAATATAATGTTTTTTAAAATTAACATATTAAAATATCATGTCCTATCCTGTATTGGATTCGCTTTAGGTATTTTCTTTTCACAAAGGCTGTCGAAATAATTTCTTTCTCTTCTCAGGGGTTGCATTGGTCCTGCTACACGACAAGACCCAAAATTGTCAGAGACACATATTCTGTGGGATTCACGGTTTTTTTAAAGGATTTTATAGTAGTTATGAGATAGAAAAAGTGATTCTGTTATGTTACAGAAATTTGTTTTGCGTGTTTGAGTTTTTTCTTTTGCTGCGGGCCCCATAAAATATTGTGCGTAGGAAATTTTTTGTGATCATGTTAAATGATAGATGATAAACTCTTTTTTAAAAAACAAAAAACAAAAATAAAGAGGCCCGAAATTCAATGCGTGGAGGAAAAACTTTTTCTATCATGTAACCTGTAAGTGTTACTCGCTTATTGTTGTACTTAACTGAGATGAAAATTTTGTTTTGTTGACTGATAGCTCTTTGCGTTTCCATCTTGACTTTGGCCGTCACCGGTGACGACATCAATTGGGAATAGAAGATAAGGACTTTTGATATTGAGCCTCTTTGATCCAAAGGAGTTTTTTTTTGAACTTTTAATATACTAATTTGGTATTTGAATTATGTTTAAGCAAGATAAAATATGAAGAATGAAATATTATTGTATAGATGTTGAAAAAATTATGTGAAATAAAAAAATTCATCTGATTTGGATACTTGAATAAAAAATTATGGCCTTATGAAATTATGGTACAATTCTCTGAGTGTCGGAAGAATGAGGTATCCCTCAATTGAAAAAAAAAATAAAAATATATAAGTGACGTAGGGAGGGTCGCGACACTTAGTGCTAAATGGGTCCCTGCGACATTATATGACCCTGACGGGTAAATATTGAAAATCAATTGAAAAAATTAAAAGGGAAAAAATCCCAAATGCAGCAAATAGCCGACTTTTGATTCGTCATGTGAACGGGCCGAATTACTTGTGACTCAATTATGATTTGTTTCAGACTTGCATTTAGTCACTGTTACCAACTTATCGCTAGCTATTAGGGTTGGTAAAAATGAGCCCACCCGTCAGGTTGGCTCGTAATTTACTAAAAATGAGCTGATTGGGTTGGCAAAAAAGAGCTGCCAACCCGACTTGAGCCGTCTCAGGAAAAAAATGAACCAACCCGCTGGTTAAATGGGCCAACTCACGGATTGAATTTTTTTTTTAATAAAAAAATACATAATATAATATACAAAAATGAATAAAAGCCACATGTTGCCATCTTCTTTCTTCCTTCTCTAAACCTAAGTCCCTAATCTTCTCACATCCCTGCCATTTTTATATTGTTAGATTGTTAGGTTGTGCTGGCTCTGTTTGGTTCAAATATCTTACCCACTTGGTAGCAAGTGGTTCTGATTGTTTCTTGATGTTGCTGTAAATTTGTTGTGAAGAAAATTTGAAGCTAGAATATTTTGCTTTTATTTTTTATTTTGTAACCCTTTTTCAAGCTTATGGAAGCCACATAGCTAGTGCATTAATATTACAGATTCATTTAAATAGGCTCAAAACGAGCCAACTCGCGAGTTACTTTTTCAAGTCAACCCACAAACCATATTTTTTAGTCAACTCTGACCCGACTCAGGTCAGATTGGGTTAAATTTTCTGTCTCATTTTTTTTGTTTGAGTCAACCCTAACCCGACTCATTTTTTTCGGGTTAGGCCGGTTGGCCCATTTTGCCAACCCTATTAACTATAGCTATGTCCGGTTTGTGAAAATAGCTTGGCACATTCATACTGTTTTCCAATCCAGTGAGTTCAATGTTTTTTTTAGTATAAAGAAAAAATAAAAAATAAAAAATAAAAACATTGAACTCAATGTTTTTATTGAGTAAATTTCTTTCGGTATTCTATCATAAATCTTATTATTAATTTTGGAATTTCTTATCAGGTTAATGACATGTCTTTGTTGATTAATAATTATACTGGATAGCTAAACATGTCATTCATTCAAAGCTGGCAATGACGCTGTAATCGACAGATTAACCATGGTTCTTCCTGCTGGTGAGTAGAACTTGTCATCTTGTTGATCATTTAAATTTTTTATGGAGGTCAATTTTGTGCTTACTGAGGATAGATAACATGAAGGGGGCGTTTGGTACAGGAAAAATTTTTATTTGTCTGGGAATCTCGATTTCAAAAATATGATTTTTACAGTATATGATAATATCCGAAAATTTAAAATTTTGAAAAATTCAGTTTTCCGGAAATCCCAACAAAACACCGCGTACCAAACGGTCCCGAAAGGGATAGCACGACTACATGGAGAAAAGAATATTACTTAGGTAAGGAATGGCAAGAAGGTGCAATGTTTTTTAAGTCGACATCCTTACATGAGAGAAGTAGCAACGAAATTTCACCTTTTCATAAAAAATGTCAACAATTTACTATTATTTGGTCAAAATATAAGTAGAAAAAATATTTTCTCTTCTGGTAAAGGTTAGGGGTATCATAACTTTATTGGATGATTGTAGTCCCGTGTAGAAACTCTCTACTAGACTGGCCACTTGTTGATAGAATCGTGGAATTCGAAAATCATCTTTTAAGGTCAATACAGTCGCCTCCTCTTTGGATCACGATTTGGATTAGTATAGGTATGGATTAACTTATTTTGTGTTTAGAAAAATTTTAGTTACAACCTTTGGGAAAGAATTTTAGAAAAATATATATATATATATATATTTTAAATAATTGTTACCAAACCTGTGCTTACATTGTTGTAACTAGCAGACTCCAACCTAAAGTGTAACTGAAGCATAAAAGATTGATGGCCTCAAGAAGGTGTACAGAATATAAAGTTCCAAGGTATTAGTGAAAAATCACTTAACAAAGATCAAATTTTTAATGTTAAAGATGGAGTTGCCTTAAATATTGCTGCAGTTGTTTGTGAAGGTGAATATGAGAATCCCCTAGAGTAATTGGTACTTAGTTTATCGAATGAGTTGAAATCAAATACCTAATCTTGCTTGCATGTTGTTATGGACTGGATCCATATCTTAACAACCCTATTACTAGCAAGATTAGATAGGGATATCACAACTATATAATCTAGAGAAGATCAAGGGATAAGATCCCTATCCCCATCAATCAAGGCAGATTTCATATCAACTGGAAGATCTCAAAGGTCCAAGCTTATGAAGGTAATCCTTATAAATAAGATGCTAAAGATCATATGTATACACTCTGAACTCATTTACTACTTCTGCCCACACTATGCACACACCCACGTCTCGGCTATAAGCCTATTGCTTGTGCGCAGTGATGGAGATATTAGCTATAAGCCAACCAAGATACCTATACATACGATATCTCTGAGCGCATACCCTTGAGGTATCATTATACGATTCAATAGAACCGAACATTCGCGCCGTCTGTGGGGAACACGCGCGACATAGCATGAAGCCACAGATTGCAGGCGACCTTACGCGCCCTGAAATTGCTGAAACCACATATATGTGAGGAGACAAATCCTACTGCAAAAAAGGCTTTTGATTCTTCGAGAGACTCGAGAATGGAGCTCTAGATCCAAGCAGATGATGATTTGACAAAGATCCTCGATGTCGCAATTCTTAATGGAGCAAGTAAAGACTTGGAGGTCATTAAATCATAAGGAAAAAGCTTCAACTCAACGCAGCTAAGGTCTTCAAATTTATTAGCTCGGCCTTGAGCTCAGCCCAACGAAGGGCTTCAAATTTATTAGCTCTGCCTCAGCCTTGAGCTCAGCCCAATGAAGGGCTTCAAGTTTAAAAGCTCGGCATCAGCCTTGAGCTTCAACTCAGCCTAGTGAAAGCCTTCGAATTTATTAGCTCGGCCTCGACCTTGAGCTCAGCCCCAGCGAAGGGCTTCAAGTTTAAAAGCTCGGCATCAACCTTGAGCTTCAACTGAGCCCAGTTAAGGGCTTCAAATTTAAAGCTTGGCCTCAGCCTTAAGCTCCAACTCAGCCCAACCAAGGGCTTCAAGATTAAATGCTCGGAATCAGCCTTGAGCTTCAACTCAGCCAAACTAAAGGCTCAAACTTATTAGCTCGGCCTCAGCCTTGAGCTCAGCCCAAAGAAGGACTTCAAGTTTTAAAGCTCAGCATTAGTCTTGAGTTTTAACTAAGCCCAGCTAAGGGCTTCAAATCAATTAGCTCGGCCTCGGCCTTGAGCTCAGCCCAGCGAAGGGCTTCAAGTTTAAAAGCTCGACATCAGCTTTGAGCTTCAACTCGGTCCAGCTAAGGGCTTCAATTTTATTAGCTCGACCTCAACCTTGAGCTCAGCCCAGTAAAGGGCTTTGAGTTTATTAGCTCTTAGCCTTGAGCTCAGCCCAGCTAAGGGCTTCCAGTTTAACAGGCCGACCTCAAATTAGAAATCCATCGCAAATGAAGCAGGGTTCAAAATTAAAAAAACCACGGCATACATAGCCGGGTTTAGATAA
>JAVKPL010001169.1:0-16183 GCA_032173675.1 Gastrolobium villosum | reverse complement strand
TAAAAAACACACAGTTTATGCTTAACAAAAAACTACAACATTCAGATATACCAATCATAGTGTGCAACATATCTATATTCATCAGGCTCGCCTTCAATTTGTCATTTCTAAATCGTTGATTAAAATTGCTTGCAACATGTCATAGGCAAAACACATGAAATGCATGGGGTGCCTTCCATAGGGGATTATTTTCAACAGCCGATAATATACTAACATGCCTGTCTGAAATTAGACATATATTCTGCGCTTGTGTGACGTGCAGACGAAGATTGGTAAGGAAGTATGACCAAGCCTCCAATGTCTCACCCTCAACAACGGCAAATGCAAGTGGCACACATTCATTATTCTTGAGATGTGGCAATCAACAACTTTCCCTTATATTTTCCGTATAGATGAGTGCCATCAATTTGTATCATTGACTTGCAAAATTTAAATGCCTCACAACATTGTCTGAAAGTCCAGAAACAACGAACAAAAACACGTTTTCCGGGATCCAACTGCCCCGCAACAAAACAATCCTTTGTTTGAATATTGTAAAAGGAACCTGGTGCAAAACGAAGCATATATTCACACCACCTGGGTAAAAATGCATACGATTCCTCCCAATCACCATATAACATTGCCATGGCTTTCTGCTTTGCGTACCATGCCTTTCTATATGAAACTTTGAATCCATATGAATGAGTTATCCTTTCCTGAACGAGAGCAATGGCCACTGAAGGTTCCTTTTTTATCATCTCTGAATTACAAAGGCTGAATATAAACATTAACAGAATAACAGGTATACCAACAGCAATTTTAATTAGCTTTTTAATTTGAAATTACGTACCTACTACAAGTGCTGCAATAACGTCAGAATCAAGTTGTCGATGATCTTGAGAAAAATGATCATTCAAACAATTGTGATTCCCACCTCATTTCGTTATCTTCCAATTTTCACCATATGTTGGTTTAATTACCCTGATCCTCCACGGGCAACCTTGGACGTGCGCACAACATTTCATGCTTAATTTTGTGGAAGTGCTCTCAACACAATTGCTTCTTGATGCTCATTCATGAGGTAGCGCTTGATTGCAATCTGAGCCTCTTTTTTGGATGTAAATTGTTGGTTAACAAACAATTTGTCTCCCAATTGCCATGGACCCTGGATTGAACCCGAACTCTGTGTCCATGATTGTGCCTCACTCGGATAATCCAATCAATATATGTGTAATGTGAAATTTCTGACCAAAAAGGATCAACAGGTGCATCACCTACTTGTACTACGTAATACTAATAATAGAATTGAATTATTTTCTTAATGGCTAATTGCAACATCCAAACTGTCAGTATATTAAATGATAGCATACATTCAGGATGTTCTGGTGCTTGACTCGATGTTGTGTCATGATGTACAACGATACGAGACTCCCCCAAATCATGACATGGTTGAAGTTCAGTACCAGACCTGACATATTCTTCGTCATTGTCCGATGCACTCACATCCTCTTCAAGAAGACGATCCTCCATTGCAATATTTTCTTCATCATCTTCGTCATACTCCTCATCCATAACCCAAGTAGGGTCATGTTCATCTTCATCAGACATGTTAACAGCAGGAGCAACAGATGAGGATGCAATAAGAGGAGAAGTAGACCTAACTGACCTCATTGGTATAACAACTTCCTCCGCTGTGGTAGTATCCACATACAACTCTAGGAAATCCTTTCGGGACTGGTTCGAGAACTCTTCCATTACCATATCGATGTCTTCATCATCGACCACTTGCAAGCTAATGTATTGTTCACGTTGCCATAATATTGTTGTGACTAGAGTGATCAATTGGTTGTCTTGAAGACATAATTTTTGACATATTTTCTGATGCAGCTCAGCAACCGTTGAGTTCCGTTTAATACGTGATGGCCTTTTCTCCCCTGCAAAAATAACACCACGACGACCTTATTCTATCCTACCGTTAAAATAAAGAACAACACGAATAGTATCAGAATTCGCACTCATTTTAAAAATCAAAATATTAAAAGATAAAACAAAATACGATTAAACAAGTGCAAACTATCAGAGAGTTTAAGCATAACAATGAGAGAGTTGTGAAGAGTGAGTAGGGGGTGGGTGTTTAAATAGAGTGCAGTTTAGTCACTCACGCCCAGGACTGGGCATGACCTTCCAGTGGGTCCTGCCCTCTGTGGGGCGTGTTACCCCTGTGGGTCACGCCTTCTTATGGGCGTGTCTCTCTCCTGCAGCTCACGTCCTGCACTGGGCGTGTCTCTCTCCATGCGAACACGCCCCATTTTGGGCGTGTTTGAGTGCTATAAATTTGTAATATTTTGTAAAACGACTACTTATTCGTAATTTTTTATTAAAAAAATAATAAATTAAATTTTTTGCTTGCATCTTCATGTCAAATTTGTAATTTTTTTATTTAAATTTATAATCCTTTAGTCGGGTTTTTGACCAAGTAAATGTACTTTTATAAATGATTTATCAAATTACACTACTTTCTTTAATTATATATCGGTTTGAATTTTTTCCATGTTGATAAAGAATACAATTCTGTTTGAAATTAAATTTCACGGTAACTAAAATAGTATGATTAATGCAAATTTAAAAACTAATTATTCAATTATTTTTAAAAATAATATGATAAATTTCCGCACTTTACAATATTAGTAATTAATATCATATAAATCAAATTGTGGTAATTTATAGAAAAAACACAAAGGAATATATACATATTTGAACCTAAAATATGTGTTCGAAACAGCACAAGAGAGCCAACCAGAAGAGTTTACCCTTAAATTCTAATGCCAAAATTTGTCGAATAACCAAATAAATTTGCAAAAAAATTAATATCATATAATAATTAAAATTTTAGAAATTAATATGTAAACTTATTTTCAAATAATATAAACATAATAAATAATTATTATGCACAATAATTAAAATTCTTTTAAATTTAAAAATATTAAATCTGTTATATTCTATGACAATTTGAAAATTAATTATTTTCATTTTTGATGAAACAATTTAAATATTTTGTGTTATTTGATAATAATTTAAAATCATTTCTTAATTATCATATAATTTTATAAATTTTATTGAAATCATAAAAAAAAAATTTATAGCTATTTCAAAAAATATTTTAAAAATATTTGATTGTTTTAATTATTATATTAAAAATAATATATCCACACAGAAAAGGAATATAAAAATCAAATTGAGGGTAGCATGTTCAAAAAATAATTAATTTTTATATTCCTGCCGATTTCGCCAAAAAAATCCACAAGGTAAAATATCCATCTTATAAAATTGAGAGTTTGATTGATCAAAAAAAATATTTTAGGTATTAATATTAAATGATATATTATTTATTGATAACACTGATCCACTCCAATTGTAGGATTAAGGAAATGATTTATTGGTTCTGGATAAGGATTGACAATGATACATCATTTTGATTCTCAAAAGTCATACATGTATGACCTTATCTACAATTAATTGATGAATAGTATTAGAGAAATATAGTATAAAATTATCGGAAAACATTTTCTTATGTTATATCCAGAGTTTTTAACACGTCATGTTAAATATGTGCAATATTTTTTTTTGCTTTTTGAAACATTAATAGATGTGGCCCCACCAATTAAATTAATCTTATACATTAAAATTTTCTCCTACCATGAGAAAATCAAAACCCTAAAATTATTAATGTGACTTTTGCCTAATAATCATTTGCATTGAATTTATTATTTATATGGTATCGGAGTTTTTATAACCAAGTGATCATAAATTTGATCTTCACCGTCTATTAATAAATAATTAAATATTATGTAATAATAGAACCCGTGTCTTATCCCCTTTTCAAGTCTAATTAGTTCTTGTATGAAAGAGTGAATTAGAAAAATATAATACAAAATTATTAATGTAATTTTCAGTTAATAATTTAAACTTTTGAGTTAAAGAACGTACGTTCCCTAGTATTTTATTTGATAATATAAACAACAGCCGCATCTTTACATTCATATTATTGGGCTGGAATCGCATTGAAAATAAATATCAATAGATAACTTTCGCAATTCTGCATACAACAATTGCTAACAATCTATGTTGTCAAACAAAGAAAAAGCGCACACACACATATATATATATATATAGGAGATATATTAAAATTTTCTACTGCCAACTCATTACCTATTTAATCACCATTTGATCAACATTTTATCTTTCCTCAGAAACTTTTTAACATTTTCTCTCTTTGATTCAATGGTTATTAGATATGTAGTAGAAAAATTTGATAGTAACAATATCTTCCATGTATATAGGGTTTTATAAGAGTTATGTTGTAGGAAGAGTGATTGTGTTATGTTATAGAGATTCGTTTTGCGTGCCGGAGTTTTTTTTTTTGCTGCGGGCCCCACAAGATGTTGTGTGTGTAGGAAATTTCATAAGGTCATGTTAAATGAGAGATGATAAACCCATATATATATATATATATATATATATATATATATATATATATATATATGGAGAGAGATCTTTTGACTCTAGAGTAAGACTTACAAGTCTTACTCCCCATCTCAACCATTGATTTCCGTCCATCTAACGGTTATTATTTATTTGAAATTAATAATAAATTAATTGGTATAAATAACCGTTAACGGTTCAGACTTATAAGTCTTACTCTAGAGTCAAAAGATCTCCCCCTATATATATATATATATATATATATATATATATATATATATATAGGGTTTTATAAGAGTTATGTTGTAGGAAAAGTTAGTATGTTATGTTATAAAGATTCATTTTGCGTGCTGAATTTTTTTTTTTTGCTGCGGGCCCCACAAAATGTTGTGCGTGTTGGAAAGTTTTTGTGATCATGTTAAATGATAGATGATAAACCCATATATATATATATATAGGGTTTTATATTTCTCATTCAACATGAGAATTGAATTCTCATGTTGTAGAGACAAAAAGCATGTGGGACCCGTATGTTAGAAAAAATTATATGTAGGACCTATGTTGGCACGGAAATCGAAGGGTGTGTAGGAAAATTCAAATTCTCATGTTAAATGAGAATTATAAAACCCATATATATATGAGAAAGTATTTCTACAACCATTTTAGATAACGTTATCTACAGTGGCCCCTTTTTAACTAAGTATGACCAGTCATACTTAGTTATAACAATAAAACTGTTCTTTTTTTCTCTTTCTTCAGACATTGTCGGTTGACGTGGCAAAGAGAGAAAATGCAATGTTAATGTATGACCGGTCATATTTTGATAAAATGAGGTAGCTGTAGACAACCTTATTTAAAGTGGTTGCAGAAATGTTGTCACTATATATATATATATATATATGGGACAGGATATTCTTACACCAGTGTAAGAGTAAGAAGTTTTACACTCAATCTTGACCATTGATTCACTTGTATCTAATGGCTCACTTACTAAAAAATTAAGAGCCCTTAAATACAAGCAGGATCAACGGACAAGATTGAGAGTGTAACTTACACTGGTGTAAAATGATCATGACCCTATATATATATATATATATATATATATATATATATATATATATATATATATATATATATGATCAGAGTCATTTTACACTGGTGAGACTAATAACTCTTACACCACATCTCAATCGTTGATTTTCGTGGATCAACTGTTATAATTTAGGAAGTTATATGAATTAATTAATCATTAATTACACTCTAAATATCAACCGATATTTTTCGTCCATCAATGGTTGAGATGTGGTGTAAGACTTGCTAGTCTTACACCGGTGTAAAAAGAAATTGCCACACACAAATACACACACACATATATATATATATATATATATATAGATCATGATCATTTTACACCAGTGTAAGTTACACTCTCAATCTTGTCCGTTGATGCCACTTATATCTAAGTGCTCTAATTTTTTAGTAATGTGAGCCATTGGATACTAGTGGATCAATGGTCAAAATTGAGTGTAAGACTTCTAACTCTTACACCGGTGTAAGAATATCTTGCCCATATATATATATATATAGGGTTAAGTGGATATTATGTCACTTGACACAGTTTTGTTCCGTTAAAAAATTTTAACTTTGTACTATGGTAGTATATAATTATAATATTAATTTTTTTTCTCTCTCTATGTCAGCTAACAATTTTGATATTACAACTATGTACTATTCATAGTACATACTTAAAAAAATAATTTTAATGTTATAAATATGTACTTCTCGTAATATATAGTTAAAAAAATGTGTGACTGAATGTAGGATATTCTTACTAGCAAATGTTCCTACTATCATATTTCAGATATTAGATCCCACTTTTTAGCTAACAATCTCTAAAAGGTTTTCGAAAAGAAAAAAAAAACAGATTTTAATGTACTCTCGGAAGCAACGGCGGAGCCATACATAGGCCAGCAGGTGTCTTGGCACCTGCTTGTTTTTTTTTTACTTATTATATATATTACATAATTAATTATAATTAATCAAGATTCAAATTATAATTTGGCACCACCTAAATAGAAAATCAAATGCTCAATACAAAGTAACAACAAATTATCTAAATACAAACAAGTGATAAAGAACATGTACAGTATGTTATTTTTGTGTTTCACCTTCTTTAATTTTTTATCTTGTATATTTTTTTTCTCGTTTTTATTCTAATTAGTTATGTTATTTATTCTTATTACTATTATTTTAAAAAAGAAAGACTTCTAAATTTAATCACAAAAATAATTAGTTGACCTATTTCTAAATTTGCGCTCAATTAAACCAAATAAACCCCTTAAAAGCAGGGAAAAGGATTTGTCCTTTTGATTTTTGACACTATATCTTACTAATAAGACATATTTATAATATAAAAAATTGATTTTTTTCTCTTTCCTCGGTCACTTCAGCTAACGTGTAGAGAGAGAACAAATAACTTTTCATGAAAATAGTTTTTTATGTTATAACTATGTCTTTCTGGTAAGACATAATGTTAAAAACTAAAAAGACACAATTTGTGTCATTTAAAAGGATACACACTTAACTCTTAAAAATAACAATCATGAAACCAAATGAATAACAGGTCTATAGTTATGAAATATGAAGGGCTATTAAACTATTATGTTTTGGGTTATTGGAAAGACAAAGAATAGTCAAAAACTTAATTTCCAAATGTAAGAACTTTCCTTCGTGCTTATGGTTGTTGCAAACAATGGCAATGTTCTCTAACGAGAGATATTGAAAATTTAAGGAATAGAGAAAATGAAAGAGCAGACGAAGGACGATGCTTATTATACATATAATTATTATGTTTGTGTGTTTTCATATTCTTAGGACAATGTTTGGTTATTACTTATTATGTTGTGGGAGAAAAGTAAATTCTTATGTTTGAAATGCTTAGCGAAAGGTTAGTGCATTTTTATATTTTTTATTTGATATATAATCAATGATAATTGTTCGTTTGAATTTTCAATGTTATGTCATATTATTTAGTACATAATTTAGATCACTATGCTAGAATTCATATCAAAAAAAATTTCCTGATAAATATTTTTATAATTTAATATGTCAAATTTTTTGGCACCACCTAAATTGTTGGGCTGGCTCCGCCACTGCTCGGAAGTACATAATTATATTAGAATAGTAGTAGATAGGTAGTAGGCATATTTCTAGTAAGAGATTTACATTTCTGCAGCTGTTGTACATGCAACAATCAAATACTTGCCATACATATACTTGAAAGCATTAAATGCAGGAAATCATAACCATACAAAGGATGAAAGCATTAAATGTGGGGAATCATAACCATACACCTGTCGTTGTTGTACGTAAAACGATTGCAGAAATGATTTTACCATATACCATATAAATATATATGGGTTTAGCGTATTGGTTCAATCATATAAAACTACATCGTTTTATAGTGTGAAACCATTAAATACAAGAAATCATAACCATGCAAAAATAGAAATAAATATAAAATATTATATATGAGGAATCATAACAGTGGAAATAAATATAGTATTTACATTTTCTACAATTAATTTTGAATGCGAACTTCCTTCATCCCTCCCAAAATGACGTAGTTTTTAGGTGACTGCATCAATGTTTATTTACAGTCACATCACAAATCATTTTGCATATATATATATATATATATATATATATATATATATATATATATATATATATATATATATAGGGTTCATTTTTCTGCAGTACCGCAGATAAGTTATCTGCAGTACGTCCAATACGATGTCATTTTGGGGCGGAAATCATGGTATTTTTGTAATTTTAATTTATTTCAGGGTTATAATAGTGTTTATATTTATAATTTTTTAAGATTTCAATACCAAAACGACGTCGTTTTGTGAATAAATGCAGATAACTTATGTGCATTAAATGCAGATAATTATCTGCATTAAATGCAGATAATTATCTGCATTAAATGCAGAAACATTTTTCCCATATATATAATGGTGTCACATGCTTGCAAATCAGAGTCATTGATCTTTTTTGATTTAATGGCTCTCAGACGAGGTGTCAAATTTTATATTTGACACTGGTGTCAAAAGATCCTACCTCTATATATATATATATATATATATATATATATATATATATATATATAGGTAGGATCATCTTACACCGGTGTAAGAATAATAAGTCTTACACCAGATCTTAACCGTTGATTTTCGTGCTTCTAATGGTTAAGATTTATTGGGTCTCACTCATCAATTAATTATTAATTTCTAATAAATTTCGACCATTAGATGCACGGAAATCAACGGTTAAAATTTGATGTAAGAATTATTATTCTTACACCGGTGCAAGTTGATCCTATCCCTATATATATATATATAGGAGAGAGATCATTTGACTCCAGAGTAAGACATATAAGATCTATGTAGCACCGATACTGACACGGGACACGTGACACGACACTCCGACACGTTAATTCTAAAAAATATTAGATTTCGACACGTTAGGACACGTTTTGATATTAAATAATATTTTTAATTTATGTAGTGTATATTATATTTAATATTCAATAATTTAACAAAAAAATGAATATAAATTTATAAAATTCATAAATTTTGCAAAGAAACATAAGATATCTTAAATATTTATATTAAACTCAATAAAGTAGTAATCGTAATCCAACGAATCTAATAGTTGGAACTAAAAACTCAGCGCGTGACGCAACCTTTAAACCTTTTTTCAATTTCTATAACGCGTGTTGGAGTGTCGAGGAGTATATATATATATATAGTATATCGGAAAGTGTCAGACACGACACGCCAGGGTTTTTGAAGTGTCGGTGCTTCATAGTATAAGATGAGGAGTAAGACTTAAAAATCTTACTGTGGAGTCAAAAGAACCATCCTCATATATATATATATATATATATATGGGGGGTAGGATATTGTAACAATCAAATAATACTACTAGCAATCAATTTCACTGTTAGATCTATTATGTTGATCCAACAGTTATATTTATTTCCATCTTTGTATTGTTATGATTCCCCATATTTAATGTGAAAACATTAAATATGAGAAATCACAACCATACAAAGGTGAAAATAAATATAAAGTATTAAATGTAGGGAATCATAACCATAAAAAGATAGAAATAAATATAACTGTTGGATCAATATAATCGATCTAATGGCGAAATTGATTGGTAATAACTAGTAACATTGGTAGTAATACTAATTGTTGTTCCAATATCCTTTCCATATATATATATATATATATATATATATATATATATATATATATATAGGGGTAAACATTTCTGCAGCCACTTTAGATAAGTTTATCTGTAGCTACCATTTAAACTATTTTCTCCCAGGAGAATATAGTTAAAGTTGCTTTTTTTTCTCTCTCCTCGTTTACTTTTCAGAACCTGTCTGCTGACGTGGAGAGAGAGAAAAAAGCAACTTTCGTGTTATAAATATGTTCTCCCGGGAGAACATAGTTATAAAAGGTAGCTGTAGATAAGCTTATCTAAAGTGGCTGTAGAAATACTTTTTTCATATATATATATATATATGGGACAGGATCCGTTTACAAATTTTTTGGAATTTTTTTACAAATTACACTATATTCTCCCGGGAGAACATAGTGTAGTTTGCAAAAATTTGCATTCTCCCGGGAGAATATGGTGTAGTTTGTAAGAGTTTGTAAACATAAAAGTTTGTAAATATAACATGTCCATATATATATATATATATATATAAGGACAGGATCCATTTACAAACTTTTTGGATTTTTTTTACAAATTACATTATATTCTCCCGGGAGAACATAGTGTAGTTTGCAAAAGTTTGTATTCTCCCGGGAGAATATAGTGTAGTTTGTAAGAGTTTATAAACTAAAAAGTTTGTCAATATAACCTGCCCTATATATATATATATATATATATATATATATATATATAGGGTTTTATAAGAGTTATGTTGTAGGAAAGATGATTATGTTATATTATAGAAATTCATTTTGCTTGCCGGAGTTTTTTTTGCTACGGGCCCCACAAAGTGTTGTGTGTGTAGGAAATCTTTTGTGGTCATGTTAAATAATAGACGATAAACCCATATATATATATATATATATCATCAAGGATTCTCAATTTGTGGTCGAGTTTCTTACTCTATATTCCATTAGCCAAGTTCCCACCGCCTCTTTTCCATCTGTTCACCTGGTGTCCATTGGAAAGCAAGGGAACAGTTTTTCCATTCACATCTTTCGTAATTAAAGATTCAAAATTATTTATTCTGTTAACATCTTCCTGGAGATGGTACTCCATGTATTACTTTTGGTTCTCCAAGAGAAAATCTCATTTGCTTGCTAACATTACCAAGTGGTTTGTCATTTCCCAAGTGTTTTTGCCCATTGCTAACATTAAAAGTATCAGAAACCACAGCCTTATCCTCATTATCCATGAGTGGCTTCTCAGGATAATGCCTAAAAATTAGGTCAGCGCATCATTTGAGCCATGGGAATCGAACAGGGCTAGGAGGAGAAACATGATATGATTTCTGCACAAAATGTTGTGTCAGACCCATTTCTGATGTTATTAGCATCTATTTCCTTAGTGGAATTTAAATGATCACCACGTGTAAGAGTCACCTGCTTCAAATTTTTCTTCATAGAGATTTTCTGTTGGTTAGACTCCATATCAGATTTAAGCATTTCAGTAATAGCAATATCATCAGAGGCAATATTCAAATCCTCTAGTTTTAGAGTATCAGCATGCATCAGTTTCCTCTGCTTTTGGAGCTTATCCCTTTGAACATTGAGTTCCTCAATTCTATTATTTAGCTCAGCCAATTCCTTTTTCTCTGTTCACTGTCCAAGCTTATCTGTTTTCCCTCATCTTGAAGTCTTCTCATCTCAAAGTAAACATGTTCCAAATGTTGTGCAGTTTTTCATTTAGAGCATTGATATATGGGAGTTCATTTTTCTTTTCTTCCTCAAAAGTTTTTTCTCTTTCAATCAAATAATTCTCTACTTCTTCATGCCTCTTCTCAATAAGGATAGTCAGATTCCTCTTATGCATCTGAACGTCGAGTAAAATATCTGCACGCTCTTGCTGCATCTTGCAAACCCCACATCATGTTTATCTGCCATCTTGTTCATGAACTCTTCTCATTCTTAGGTATATTTTACTTTCTTTCTTCTCCTTTTGCAAAAAGGCTTTAGGTTCAAAATCTCTCAGCTTTCAACTTATCTGCCTCCGCCATAATATCCAACTTCTGAGATCTTACAAGGTCAGTTTATTCCTCTTGTGTCTCCTTTGCATGGTCAACTTGCCTTAATTATTTTCCAATGATACCAAATACTTCTGCAGATCTAGCTTTGATTTGCCAATCTCTTCTTCTCCTTTTGCAAAAAGCTTTATTTAACTCAATTCATTTCGACTTTTTATCCACCAGACCGTTCTCCTCTGCACGCAGTGGCCTTGACAGAATTTCCAACTATCCTCCCTTTCCAGGAGTAGGTCCTGTCATTGTTTAAGATCAACCTACTTCAATTCCCAAGCTCGTCTCTTCATCTCATTTTCAATTTCAACCAAATTGAGATGAATCTGTAGCTCAGCTTCAAAATAAGACTTTCTTACTCTAAATGCAGCTTCCTGACCAGTTGTAACTTTGTGAATTTCATCCTTCATTTTCCATCAAACAAAATTAAAAGAATAATAATATAGAGAAAAAGTTCACAAATGAAATGATCAATAGACAATAGGGTGAGAGAGAGAGAGAGCATTCAGATTCTCTACTAGCAAGTTTCACATGAAAACCAAGCAACTCTTGCTCTTTCTTGTTCAGCTCAGTTCCTGTTTTAGTAAGTGCCTGTATTCACAAAACATAAATCCACATGAGGAAGACAAAAATAGAAAAATACTTAATTCTAGTTCCATCTTGACCAAACTGAGACTTTTCAAATGTGGACCTCCTCTTCTTGTTAGGCATGTTAATTATAATTATACAAAGTTACAAACACATACTCTGACTTTAAAGATATGATTTGCCGTCAGAGTTCATCTTCAAGTGCTTCAACATCCGGAAGCTTCCTCTCTACAACACTATTATATCAGTTAATGTGCTACAGAAAATTTTCCCTATGCTGAAACCTTTGTTTCAGCACATTCAGTATGTATCTCATGCAAGGCCTTCTTAAGCTACAGAAATCAATAAAAATACTCATGTTAGAGTAAATAGATGAACATTTAGGAAGCTAAAGCCAACTTATACGAAATAAAAACTGTATTCAACAAGCTTGTACTTGCTATGCTTGTTTCTTTGACTCCTACTTCCTTCTTTAAACTTTCTTCCCGTTTCCTTGCATCAATTAATGCACAGATATATTCATGGCTGAATCATGCGTATGCATAAAATCAGATTAGTCAACCAAAGCCTTAACTCGCTTATACTTGGAAGACAATTTCTTTCCCCCGAAGATGAGAAGGTCCATGTGGTGCAGGGATCATATATCTACATAAAATACAGGTTAGATACAAAGTGAGAGTTAACATATCATATTAAAATGAAATAATACATCGTTCTTTCATAGAGTATTCACTTGAAAATACAATACAATTTGGTTTAGTGTATCCTTTGCGCAGTTATAATTATATACTACACGTAATGTATAGATATAATATTAAAGTTGTATTTTTTGACACTTTCTACGTTAACGGACATTTTCTAAAGAGAGAAAAAAATATAGATTTAATATTATAAATATATACTACTCGTAATAAATAGTTATAACTGATAAAGAATACAAGCTTATGTCCTTTAAAATAACAAAAAAATTTCCATACAAAACTTTAAAAGGACAAAACTTTTTCTCATACAATTAAGCATCAACTCAATTTTCTCATTTGGTTTTGCAAGTGATTGATGCTAGATTATTCCACAATTGTTTAAGCGACAAGGAAAAAAATCAACATAGAACCGTTTGAGTTGGCGGAGGACCAAAAATAACTTAGTATATGCATACTATGATCAAAGAAGCAGTTTATTGAGAGAGAAAAAAAAACACAATCTGCTTAAAACCTATTTGGCTTTGGCTCATGAACAACAATATGGAATTCATTGACTACCCACACTAGCTGCTAAGTCCAACATACAAATTCGCGTTATAAATAACATGCTACTACTTCCCTGAAGTACGTCTATCTTTCGCATGAACCTGCCCAAATGACTAAGAACCTCTAGTAACTGTTTTAGGAATAACCATAAGCAAGTTATCATAGAATTGGGCTATATGGATCCACAGGTTCGAATCAATATTTAAAACAATGAATAAAGCATTCTATCCGATCATATCATTACCAGACATTAATCTACTAGCTAATAGGAACAAGGCATGTGATCCGTCCATTAAGCCCTTAACTAACCAATAGGATTGGGATCACAGCCACATGAATTATGCAGCCTCGGGAAAATAAGATACTACATTAGAACCAAGAAGATACTATATATCATTATTGACCTTCTATATCTTATAGGAGGAAATATCAATAATCAAAAAAAATGATATCAATGCATCATCTTAGTAAATATTATAGTTAAAAAAAAATCAAAATGATAGGAAGTACGGAACCTCAACTTCAAGCTCAGCCTTATAATCACTTCAATTTAAAACTTTAAGATATTTGAGTTTGAGACTTTTTAATGGTTTATATTATTACATAACACTTATCTTTATATACAAGTCCAACGGAATCTTCATCGAAGGCAACACGTTTAAGGCACTTCCAGATCTCTTCGTCACAGAGAAGGCTTCTCAAAACCCTAGAAGCAGGTGACGTGGAATCAAGAGTGCTCGATCGAGGAGTCGCCATCCACGGCTCCGCCGATCACCGCCACCGCACGCACCCTATTACTCGCTAACTGTTCTGCTTCTTTCAAATGGTGTTCTACTCGCTTATCTAGAGTTTTGTTAAGAAGAACTACTTTCGCACTTCACCTCTCCAGCAAAAGAATGAACACGTTGAAACGGATTTACTAACATAAAGCTCAGTGCTTACCACACTCCTGGCTCCTTCTGATTCCAAGCTAATTAATTAAAGATTTGTTAATTTAATTTAAGATTTTGTTTATTACATTAAAAAAAATCTTTTTTTTATAAATTACTCAATAATTTCTTGATTTCTATTTTTTTTTGGTACATAAATATTTAATTATGGAAAAAATATTTTTGCACGTTAATGTAGATAAGTTATCTGTATTTATTCCCAAAACGACGTCGTTTTGGTATTAAAATCTTAAAAAATTATAAATAAAAAGATTATTATAACCCTTAAATAAATTAAAATTACAAAAATACGATGATTCCCGACCCTAAATGACGTCGTATTGGACTTACTGTAAATAACTTATCTGCATAAAAAAGCGAACCAAAAAAAAAAAAACTAAAAGTAAGAGGGTTCGAACAAACACTTTAATGTGTTAGTCAAGTTGCATATAATAACTCAATAATTTTTTTTTTTTTTGATAAACTAATTTTATTTATTTATTCTAGTCATGGAAGAGATTTGTTCATAGAGTTTGAAGCTTAAAATATTAATTATTTATATTTTATTTTAAATTTCTTAAAATATATTTCTTAAAACATATGTTAGCAAAAAAAAAATTAATCATTTCACCAAAAAAAAATTAATATAATATTTTAAACTTCAAACTCTGTGAACAAATCTCTTCGATGACTAGAAGTCTAGAATAAATAAATAAAATTAAAAAATTATTGAGTTATTATATGCAACTTGACTAACACATTAAAGTGTTTGTTTTTTAAAACAAAACAGAAAAATGTTTGTTTGAACTTTGAACTCTCTTATTTTTAGTTTCTCTTCTTTTTTATAAGCAGAAAATAGGCTAAACAGATTTTCAAACAAAACTTGTATAATAAAAAGCTTTTTTTTCTTTATAATGAAGAAAAAATTCAATTTTTTTAAGCTTTTATCAATTTCTTTTTGAATTATGTGTTTTTTAGATATATATATATATATATATATATATATATATAATTCTTGAAATGTGTGCTTTTAACTAACTTTTAGTTAAAATTTTATATAATTACCACATATCTTTTAGAGCATTCAGGCTCAAAATATCATTAATTTTGATTCTAGAAGAATCCAACAAATTGAGTGGATCGCAGCTGCGAATCTTTGAGAGAACAGCGAACATTACATATGCACTATACCTGCCACTGTAAGTGTTCTAATAAATAATAAGCGACTTATGCTTGGCGAATATATTGAAACATATACTCTAGCAAGTTAATTAAAATTCAACCTTCTTATTCAGAATCTACACATTTTCTGTCTCTCGTTTTCGATATCCCGAATAATCATAGTCAACTCGTTTTAACGTTTGTATGAGCTTCGGAATCAGGAATATTAGGACACCAGGGATGCTTATGCCATTTGACATACGAAATTGCTGGCTTCCCGAAGTATCCAAATATAATTAAAATCGATGATAGCATGCACGTCCCGGCCCACTTGAGGATTCCAGCTACCTTTGTTCTATTGGAATTGGAATTGGAATTTGTATGTCATTTTGTACAATTTGCATCCCATTAGGGGCACATATAACCGACCATGGATCATCTATAAACATCATGTTCAGGGTTCCATATGCTTTTCAAATCCTAATCTCCTC